>NJDD01001334.1:142898-153711 GCA_002245505.1 Calephelis nemesis
TACCTATTCCTGCCGTTATAATCGTTGACGTGTTCCGGTTGGAAGGGTAAGTTAGTCGGTAAACTTACTTTAGCTCCAGACTTAACATGTTGGCTTCAGTTCGTCAACGCACCATTACTACCTTTGGTAGTATGGGAAATCTGTCTGCTTGTTTGCCTTCCAATATAAAAAAAATGTGCTCTACAGCAACTGTGCTTACCTGTTGCTGCCGCCTTTGTTGTAATGGCTTTGTTATATCAGGGTCTGGAAGGTTAGGTAGTCGGTAGGTTGGCACAACAAGCCTATCACGCCACGCACACATAACATCTAAGGTATCTTCAGTTTTTATCTTAGTTAGTTATTTCACCATTTAAGAATACATTGACGTATGTAATAAATACAAGAAACAAAATAAAGAACATCCTTATATTTGAAAAGTAGTGATTTACTTCCGTTTGTCACTCGGGGGAGTATTTTGTCTCTATTTCCGAGTAGTTCGGAATCCATCGGCTTGTGATTAACCACAGGCTCAAGGATAACTGCAGGATGCGCCCCGACCGGTGATTAAACAACCTTTCTACTGATTTATCACTTCATTTGTTTCGTATCCTTGAATTGTACATTTTAAACTACCATTTTAGTACAAAAAAATTAAACACGTTTGAACACTTATTTTACTGAACTGTGTCTAAAATTGGAACACATGACTCCTAATATTGGATTATTTTTTGTATTTTTCCCAGTTTTTTCTCATCATTGCAACTGTTTTGTGTTTTGTACTTCTTACATGAAAAAATGAATCACTAATTTCGTCAACACATCTTTTGTGAATTGACGAACTAACTGTCAGGATAGCGTTTATTTTGTAGTAACAATATACATAGCACACTTTAGTTTTTTTTTTCGTCCGACAACGTAAACACATACTTTCCGTATGTGTTTAAAATGAATGTAAAGGTATGTAATAAATTGTGTATAGGTATGTCTTATACGCTAATTGTTTGGTATAGAATGATACGAGGAAAATATTTAAAAGTCGTTTGTTTATAAGACATTATACCAGATACTAGTAAATCTATAATGTCTTTGGTTATAACAAAAATAGTATCTTCACGCCCATATCCCCGATTAGGTAGGAGAGGCACAACCAGGGTACCCACGACTAGCCGAAGACACTAAGTCCCACAGTGTGATAGGTAGGATAGGCTATTGCCAATCGGGCACATATCGAATCCCGAGCAACATTTTTTTTATTAGGAAATGGGAAAACCGACATTTTATTTTTGTTGCCGGACCCGGGATTCGAACCCGTTTGGTAATACAATAACGTATCTATAGCGCCAAATACTCCAAGACCTTAACTTTAAGAATAGGAAAAGAATAAATAGTAATATGTTACACTACAAGGGCTTCTTCTGACGCATCTTTATTAAACATCTACCCGGCCGTTGATTATGTATGTTTATCCTATTTATGTCAATTCCTCAGTCCGCAATGGGCCGGCCATGTTTTAGAGCAATCTTATTCTACCTATCATCGACGTTGTGTATGGCTTTTGCTATTGCTAGGTATGCAAGTCTTATGCAATGCATACACATACGCCAAAAAAGGCAAGACGTGGAAAAAAGGATAAAAGCAAATATTATATCTAAATATGTAATTCATTATCAAAATTCCAATTAATGATGAACGACGATGGGGGCATGCTTCACAATTGGCACGATGGGGGCAGCGTGGACTATAGGTGCATGGTGGACGATCGGTGCGTGGTGGACAACGGAGGTGTGGGAGACTGCGGCAACAGGGTGGGCGACCACGGGTGCGACCACGCGGTGGGCAACCACTGGATGGGCGACCACAGGATGAGCCACCGGCACGATGGGTGCGATCACTCCGGCTTGGGTGTACGCAACAATTGCGAATAGAATTGCCTAAAAAAATAATTTAAAAAAATGTCAGATTCCAAAACAAATTCTAGAATTTTAAATTTAAATTTATAAATTAGTTTAAGACTATGGTAGGTACCTAACTTAACCCTTACGATGCGCCTAAAGCAAAGTCGGATGTTTAAAAATATAAAATGTACAAATTAGGTCATATTTTATTATTTGGTCACCTTAAAGAGATTTTCCTGTTAGTAAATTATAAAAAAGAGAGATGGCTCGGTAACAAAAATATATATTTAGTTAGGTATTGTGTAGGAACTTAGAGGCACAGGCTTTTATACGAGGATCCCCCTATCTATCATTCGACCAATTCTACGCGTTGCTTTTTTGTATTTGCTGGTTTTTCCTCAACGCATTTGTCAACCTAACACATATATTTTCAGAACCGACTGATTTACGTACTTACTGATCATTAATCAATTTAATATAATCTACTGACAAGGATGTTACAGAAACACCTTTTTTTAAGTTTCATTTCTTTAATCGTAACATAGGTACGCTACGTAAGTTACGGCTTTGTCCCTACATTTTATACAAAATCATTGGAATTATGTATTTATTATAAATACGATTTTCGCCTCTGTAGTCTAGCGGTCCGGCGTCGGACTCGAATTCTTGAGGTCCCAGGTTCGATCCCCGGGTCGGGCAGTAAAATAAATTAAAAATGTACATACAATTTTAATTTTATAATAAAAATAACGTTTTCCGAGATTAAATACGTACCCAGTTGGCAATAGACATACCACCTATCACATTGTAGGACTTAGTGTCTTCGGCTAGTCGTGGGTTGTGCCTCTGCATATCTATTTTGGAATCTGGGCGTAAAGATGCTATTACGATGTTTTTTTTTCCATAAATATTATATTAGGATAATTAATCAATTACTTTCTAAACTAATCATTTTCGCTCTAACAGCATCGTCAGGGTTATAATAACAAATATTATTTTTCGAATTCCACCAATAGACGACGAGAGGCAGAACAATATTTAAATAATAGATTACTTACCAACTTGAACATTTTGTTATTTTTTAATAAAATACTGTTTAATGTAACGTTGCGAAGGCGCTAGTCGAGTTTATGTGTTAATAGCCGTAGGTCCTAGCCCTTTTATAGGTCTAACACTGTATTCTCTGGGCTAAATATCTACTTGTAATAAATCCTTACTCTGTTGTTAGGCAATAGGCAACTTGAGTGTACCCGCAAACAATATTAACAGGCTGTTCATATTTATTAATAAAAATAACTACGTCAATTAAAACCGACTTTAAAACTAGAAAGTGAAAAATAATAAAGATTTAATATTAATTATACCTATACTACCTATTACTTATATGTGCTATTTAGAGAGAGATGTGAAGTCGGTTTTAATTAATGTAGTTATTTTTATTTAATACTTTTTAGTTTATTACGGATATGAATAAATTTAATTAATAAAAATAATCATTGGGATAGGTGAAAATAAGTAAAAAGTTCTCATGAAATAAAAACTAATGGGCCTACCTGAATCATTTTTATTTGACCAATTCTAAACTATTCCTCATCAAACAAGAAAAAAACAATCAATTACGTAAATTCAAAAACCACGGAGAACAATTTCTCCGTGGTTTTTGAATTTACGTAATTGTGTTACCAATGTGTACATACATAAAAAAATATACCGGCCGTATTGAGAACCTCCTCGTTTTTTTGAACTCAGATATTTTTTTTGAACTCATAGCTTAAATATGTATATGTTTTTTTACCACAAAAAAGGAATATCGATAAAAATTTGTTGTGTGAAAAGAAAAACCATTGATAAAATACACCCTTTTTCCTTCTACTCGTAGATCTCATAAATTTTTACTTTCCAAACTAACATAACAAGTTATTATCGTCGCATTTCAAAAGACTAATAAACTGTAAATCATCTTTATGTCTTTGGATTTACGAATTTTCAGAGTGAAAGTGATATGTGTAAACCTTAAAACTTTTTGAAATTTGAATTTATCTATTTGTTCCCCAACAAGACTTTCACGGATTATTTCCCAGATCGTTAAACATTGTTTTGGAAATATTCAACTAGAAAATTTAAAACCATAAACATATTTTTAAAATATGACATTTTTACATGTTTTTTAAGAATTAACAAATGCAATGGTGAAAACACGAAATAAATGCATAATAGTAATCATTTGAAGGTATTTTAAACCTGGGTAACCTCTTAGACACAGGTCAGCGATACACCTGTGGTTAAAATAGCGCTATCTTATTTGAGAAAGCCTTGTATGTTAGAAATTTAAAAATAATTTTACTATTTAAATTATTACAAAAAATGGTTTCATTCATTTAACAACACATTGTAGGACGATACACAGTTCTACATTTTACAATATTTGACCAAGCGACCGAAGCGAGTTAAGGTCTATGTGTTAAATTGTAAATTTGTATGTCTGTAATGTCTGTATGTTTGTTCGACGATAACTTGAGCAGATTTGATCCGATCTCAATGAAATTTCTTAAGTTTGTACATGGGTGAAATCGTATGGCGGGTTACGGTGCTAGGGCAACCTATTGGGGGATCGAAAAATAAAACTTGGACAATTATTTCGTTGTACAAAATGAAAGGGTTTGATTTAATATTTCACATCTATTTTTGCTTAATTTTCTATTGTACATAGTTTCAGAATAACAAGCAAAAAATCTATTGTACTAAATTTACTTAAAAACATAACATTCTATTTTTTATAACTATAAGCGACGAGTGCTTTTTGAAATTAAATGAAATAAAAATTATTTATTTGCGGAATATGTGTGTTAAAAGTTGTTATAAAGATATTTAAAAATACAACATATTCTACCACATTGTGGTGTGTTTTGGTATCAAGAGATGCTTATTCGCCTTTCAATGTTAGAAAATAACAATCAGATTTTAATTTAAGCTATGTTTAGTAAAAGTTGGTTTCTTGCAAAACCTAGAACGTAAAAAATTACAAAAAATGGAATACTTAAATTTCTGCACAAGTCGACGGGCGTATACTAGTTTCTAATATCACAATCAATAATAAATTCTAACAATATATAATAAGTTATAATAATACCATATTTAATATTACAATATATAATATAACGATATTTAATATTACAATATTTAATCTAATATTACAATATCAAACAACCTGTACATAAAGTGAGTCAACCATGCTGGTCTAAGATCTGATCACGATGTATTGAAAATTAATTAATCGCCTAAAGACCTTCACCGTATCGCCTTCACAAAGGTTGCGCTGCTCTAAATGGTGATAATACGCAGTAGGAAACCTCCCATGCCCTATGGTGAACTGGGAAATCATTATATTGGAAATGTGCATCCTGATGAACGTGACATTTCACAAGGCTATCTTCATTTACAGAGATGCTGCATAATTATATTTTGTAATCGTTTCTTTGTTATAAATACTAAGTAATAGTTGCAACTAGATTTAATGAGAAGTATAGTTCCGTACTCGGCGTAAATAATTTGATAACTCGACTTGCATGTTTTTTTATTTATTTAAGCATGTTCTTCATTTGTCCATGGTCGATAATGTGGTAGAATATGTTGGTATTGACAAATATATTTTGTAAAAGCTTTTAACACACATTTTCGCCAAATCAATAAATTTCATTTTCCAAATAATTAAACTTGTTATAAATATAAATAATTTCCTTAAAAGTTAAAGTGTATGTATTTAATTTTTTTTCTATTAATATTAAAATATTTGCACACTAAAAATATGGTAGAATATGTTGATACACTTAAATATTTTGTGACATCTCATTTACACACATATTCCGCAAATAAATAATTTTCTTTCTTTCTTCTTTCTAACATATCCAAAAATCATACCGATACGTCAATTACTTTTGACGATATGGCTTTTGGTTGCTTGTTGATAACTCCAAAAAATGGAATCTATGTTGATATATCTACTTATCAATAAAAAATAAATCTATAAATGTTAGTAACGATCTAAATTGAATATGTCTAGTTATTCATTTAAAGAATATTAAGTAATAACTGTTATTATGTGTATTTTATCAATGTCTTACTAAACACCGGAAAACCTTATTTTCGTCTCCTTTTTATGTGATAAGAGTCGCCTATACTATGGTCTATTTGTGTTGGACACCTTCACGAGGTCCCGGGTTAGATTCCCGGGTCAGTCAACTAAAAAAATGTGTTTTTTCCAATTTTGCTTCTCATGCCACTCTCTTATAAATATAATATATTATCACATTAATTATTATATAATTATATTAAAACAAGAAAAAAAAGACAGGCCCGCTGGGTTTCTTGCCGGATCTTCTTAGTTTGAGGCTGCGTTCCGATCCGGTGGTAGATTTAGTATTGCATAGACGCGTCACAAGTGCCTCTTGTAGGTTAACGTGAAATAAAGTATTTGTTTCGTGATTTAATTTTTCAACTTTAATTCACAGTAAAATTTTGCTAAAGAACTCGGAAATTCACGAAAAAACGGAAAAATCAATTGCCATAATCTATAAAAAATAGGTGTCTATCGTATGAACGAATCCCTTTCCAAGTCGGTTAAAAAAGATAAACATACAAACCGTGACACCTGACTAAGTGGTAGAGTTTCGCAGCGACTCACCTGGATTAGTAACACCGCATTACCCATTCCTGCCGCCATAACGTCATGATGTCATGACGTTTTCCGGTTTGGAGGGTAAGGTAGCCGGTAAACTTTGCTCAAGGCCTAACATCCCGGCCTCAGGTTGGCAATGCACCATTACCACCTTTGGTGTGGATGTCTTACTATCAGTAAATCCGTCTGCTTGTTTGCCTTCCAATAACATAAAAATACTTCATTAAGACGCAAGTCCATATATTACAGCTAAGAATCAGAATTCAATCCAAGTCATACTAATATTATAGGTCCAGTCTGCCAATTACGATTTCACAGCTAATTTGCTGCACTGATTTTGATGAAATTTAATAAGAAAAAAAAATTAAGTTGCTGTTAACTAAATCTGATATCCGTCATCGTGTTCTTATCTTGCCACCTATCACATTGTGGGACTTAATGTCTTTGGCTAATCGTGGGTGCCCTGGATGTGCCTCTGCCTACACCTTCAGGGATATGGGCGTGAAGATACTTCAATCTGTTATCCGAAATAAGTATTTACAAAACGCCCCGCAGAAAGTTTAGAAAGCTAGTTTCTGAATAATTGGAAAATTCTCGAATCTACCAAATAGAATACAAAAGGATAAATATAGAAAGCTGTCACAAACATCTAAAACCTGAAGATTCGACGATGTTGAATGATTTCTAGTGAAATTTAAAACACTCGTAACTTTTCAGAAAGCTTTCGAATCTACTCGTTTATATTGACAGGTAAAGCTTTA
The DNA here is from genome assembly GCA_002245505.1 of Calephelis nemesis. Classification (NCBI taxonomy): domain Eukaryota; kingdom Metazoa; phylum Arthropoda; class Insecta; order Lepidoptera; family Riodinidae; genus Calephelis; species Calephelis nemesis. The sequence continues at coordinate 150,209 of NJDD01001334.1, forward strand.
AAGCTTGCTAATTTAATATTCGCAAGGGCTTCTATTTGCAAAAGAATTTCGAAACTACTTGACAAACTCAAATATACCTACTTAGCATATTGTTTTCGTGCTTGTATTTTCCTAGGAGTTCTGATTGATTGTGGAATTTTCGAGTTACTATCAAATTTAAATCTATATATTAATACATGATGCCAAAACTTTGGACCCCTTTTTACGAAAATAGCGAGGACGTAGGAGCATAAAATTTGGCACACTTATAGTTTATGTGTAGGAGAAGTGCAGAATGCTAATATATTTCAATAATAATGCTTATAAAGTACATTAAATCAATAAATAAAACATTACCCACACTAACATGCATTTACACACACAAACAAATATATTGATGATAACGATAAAAGATCACAGATGGCGCACCATAAAGTTTGGAAACAAAGTAGTCGGTCTTGAAAAATGAAGATAGCGTTCTTATCAACAAGATTTTAAAATTTATTATGGTCGAATTCCAACCAACAGGCGACCACTAGATTTGTTTATTCGGCGTAGGTTCTTATGCAGGACACTTATCGACGTCAAGTAATATTAATAGTGAATATTTACATAATTTGTTAACAAATAATACATTTAAAATAAAATTCAACAGTTATTACACATAAAATCCATACTAAAGTTGTCAACATTAAAATACAATTAAAATTAGAAACGATCATTGGATCCACATTGGATCATTTTAATAATTAGAATCGAAAATTGTTTGTAATGGAGAGAATATCATTCGAAATTCGAAAGAACACACTGTGTTCTGTTATTCAAATTTTAAAAGCAGCGCAATTGCTATCAATTTTCGAAAGCATATATTTCACTTTTATTAATTTTTGTCAATTATTTCGCCTTGGTGGTCTAACGGTTCAGCTGTTGTTGTTGACTACATGAGGTCCCGGGTTCGATTCCCGGGTCGATCGATAAGAAGGAAATTGGTATTTTCCAAGTTTATAATAAAAAAAACGTTGCTCGGAATTGGATATGTGCCCGATTGGTGATAAGCTTGCCACCTATCACATTGTGGGAATTAGTGTCTTCGGCTACTCGTAGGTGCCCTGGTTGTTCCTCTGCTTATCTCTTAGGGGATATGGGCGTGAAGATACTTACTTTTACTTTTTGTCATTTATTTCAGCTTAGTAAATTTGATGTTGGTTTTAGTATGTTCTTTTTGTAACTTTTGTGTAATAGTCCATCTAAAAATATATATAAAAAAATGTTAAAAAATGAACCCCCATTTCGCGTGGTTATTGCATCACGCCTGAACGGAAGAACCAATTTTACTAATAATTATCTTTTGTTGTGTTTGATAATGTTAGAAGAAGGTTCTTATGAAAAAACACACAGAAAATTGCAGGAAAATCTGTAAAAATAAAATTATTTAATCCATACGAAGTGTTGATAGCTATCAATGTCAAGCGATACGTAGTTTGCCGGGCCGGCTAGTCAATGACAATTTTTTTTGATTTTTGTCAGCCTGATCCTTATATTTAAAGATATACTTAATGCTTACGACCCGAAAGACTTCCTAATATAATGACATTAACGTCACCCACCGGCTTCGTTTGTATTCTCCAACTATCCAGGAATCTGTTGAAATATACACAAAATATTTCAACTAAACCGGTACAGTATTTTAGGAGAAGTTAAATAATAAACATAGGTACAGAGTCATAAATAGATATTAGTGAAGGATGCTACCAAAATTTTGTATAATCATATCATGCTATACTGCATGCGAGATGCTTATCAATTATTCAATTTTTGTTAACTTATGTTATTTAAAAAGGCAATTTTAATAACCTGTTTAAGATAAGAGATAGGGCTACTTTATATCACTAAAAAGTAACTGACGCTATTTTTTAATTATTAACAAACATTTGGAGAAAAAAATCTTAGCCAAGCACGGGGCAAGTGCTAATATAAAAAATACCTTGACAAAAATCTTACCAGCAAAAGTCTAGCATGCCTACCTCTGTAGATAGACTATTAAAATTGGCTAGTTAAATTTTAGATTGTTTGTATTCGAATGCCAAAATAAAATGAAATTGGAACAAAAATACACATTTAAATTCAAGTTCTTTTTTTTTAATAAAAACTAACAAAAAGGTTTTATTTAAATTATTCGAAATTAAAAAATGCAATCGGAAGCAGGAGAGACATAAATAATGTCACAAGTGTTCGCGGTCGCCATACAAGTTTCCTTTCGATGACATTGGCGCCAGCACTACATGCCTCGGAGCAAGTATCAAGAGTATGTCACGGTTCAGTTATCTATAACATATTACTAGCTGATCCAAATTTGGAGACTACATTCACCTATCTTAGTAAAACTTGCTAAGTATACCCCTTATCGGAAAAGTGGAGTGTTATAAGTTTGACTTGTCTGTGTGAGAGTAAGTGTCCCTGGCTGTTACTTGATAACTTTTAAACGAATATACCAATTTCGATGCAGATTTTTTCGTTTGAAAGATGACGTGATCGAGATAGTCATCGGCATTACATGTACGCTATGTCCTGTTTTGTTGATTTTTTATTATAATTTTAGTGTTATTTTTACCTTGATAGCGAGCTAGCAGATTGCCCTCCTAGTGGTAGAAATCATAGATGTATAAATGAAAAAATATCCCTGGATAAATAAAATAAACAAATTTAATCTAACCTCTAAGTAAAATTTTCAGCTTGTGTTATGGGTGCTAGTCAAACAATTTAGTTCATAGAAATACTTAATTTTTTTTTATAATATTGGAAGGCAAACAAGTAGACGGATTTCCTGATGGTTAAAAATTCACGTCGCCTAGAGACACCAAAGGTGGTAATGGTGCGTTGCCAACCTGAGGCCTGGATGTAAGGCCTCGAGCAAAAGTCAGTTTACCGGCTACCTTACCCTCCAACTGGATCACGTCAACAGCAAGCATTGACGTTATGGCGGCAGTAATAGGTAAGGCGGTGGTACCAATCTGCGAAACTCTACCACCTGGCAAGATGTCACGGTGTTAGTGACGGTGAGCCTATGCTCGCCCCTTACGAGCTGCCTGGCAGGAATGCAGATAATCTATTCTACAAAGGAGCCCGGACCAACACGGGGTCTTTAGTGGCTTGACCATAAACCAAATTTTGAGAAGACAAAAAACAGTGTGCGGTATTACTAAAACAAACAATGTCAAAATAATATGTCCAATTTAGGAATCAAACCAATTATAATACAATAAATATATCGTTGTCGCTGAATGTAAGATAAGTACCATAAATAAGCCCGGGAAGCCTCTGAAGCTCCTCTAAGCTCTTGTTTCATAGTCACTCCGGTCACGTAGCCTTGGCCAGCAGAAATTTATACAATGATACATATTATACTCGTATTTTATTGTCTGGCTAAATTTCATGGAATATGAATGACTCATCAATCAAAAATACATTAGTATAATAATAGCTAGTACCACTTGTACTTTTAAAAAACAGAATTCTGGCACGTA
>NJDD01001334.1:153790-233529 GCA_002245505.1 Calephelis nemesis
TGCACTAACCGATTTCAAAAGTTTTGCATTCGTTGGAAAGTTCTCGGGCTCCGTGAGGTTTGTAGCAAACAAAATTCAAGAAAAAAATCAATACAAAATCAGGAAAACAGGCAAAATATATTTTTCACATACAGCGCCATCTCTGATACATAGCATGTACTACAAACCAATATAATATGGTTTTGCATAGTGGTGGAGCAATTTAACTATCATGTATTTGGTATCGAAATGCAAATCTCAATGTTTTATGCAGGGCACGACCTCGTGATATTTGCTCGACAAAAATTCCGTTCGTGAACCTATTGCAAATTGTTACTTTACCTGACGATCTGATTTTATAAGCTTCATAATTTATAGATCGCATTTTTGTTGTGACAAAGTATTTTTAAGCAACAAAAAGAAAAAAACAGAAAACTCTTCTTTTCAGCTCATGATTTGAATTTGAAAGCTTCATTGTTTATAAAAAAGATCTTCTTTGATGTTAGTTTCGTATAAACATTATTTAACCAAATATACAAAATCCATCTAAGTACACTTGGGTTGTTCAAACTCAGAAATATTAGCTTATCCTTATCAAACAAATGATTTTCTCTACCAGCAATCGAACTTAGTCATAATTAAACAATCATACAGGAGGTGAAAACATTAACAATAAGTTAAAATATCTTCACGTCTGTATTCCCGAAAAACTGGGCTGAGGTACAAACCAGGGTATCCACGACAAGCCAAAGGCACGAAATCTCATAATGTGATAGATGGCAAGCCTACCACCAACCGGTCACATAGCCAATCTCAGCAACGCCGTTCTAGTTAGAATATTTTAAAAATATATTCGTGTTTTTGCCCAAACCCAATTTTCGAACCCGAGACCTCATGGAGTGAAGTCCAAAGCCAGATCGCCAGACCACAGCGGCGATTAAATAATCATTGTTCAAAATGTTTATTGAAGGCCACAACTTGGTATTTACATTTAGACTTAATTAAAACTTTACTAAGTTATAAGTTAATTATTAAACATTTAGGCATAAAATTTACCTTCCTTGATAAAATTAGTTTGTAGGTCCTGATTTTGGAGGCTAAATTCAATAAAAGTTTTAATGAAATTGAATGTTATTGGACAGTTTTGTTTGCGGGTGATCGTAACACGAGAAGAGCTGTTAGGGTGATGACCTTTTGGTTAAAGTTTCATTTAGTATTATTGTAATAATGGTATTCTAAGATTAGATGTGATTACATTCTAGCTGTATGGGTATCTCCGCGAGGAAATTAATAAAAAGTTACTTAGTTTTTTTTAAAAAAAATTAGCCTAAATAACTCCTTATTTTATTAGCTAACTGATAGTAAATTATAAATAAGTATAAATAAAATACATATCTTAGGATAAGCTACACAAATTGAATCCAACCCTAAAGTAAGCAAATTATATGCTTTTGTTATGGGTGTTAGTCAACGATACTAATATATAGAAATACTTATATAGATACCAGAATAAATTTAATAAGCAATCAAACCGGGAATTGGACGGCAGAGTTAGGTGTGTACGCTAGCCACTAGACCATCAAGTGTCCATACATTAATACAAACAAATAAAATTCGAGTGACTGCTTGTGATATTACTTTATAACCGCTTTTATTACATGTCTACGATATCACATAATATGTTACATATAAAAATAATATTTTTACTATTTTTATGTACCTCCTGTTCCGGCTTAAATTCGAATAGATACGATCGATGTTGGTGGAACTGTAACCTCCTCGTTGGTCGAGTGGCTAGCGTACACGATTAACTACATCGACAAACCGCGAAGTTCGGGTCCGATTACCGACGGGGACAGACATTTGTGTGATGAACATTTAGATGTCTGCATTTCCGGGACTGAGTATTTATTAAATTTATTTTGGTATCTATTTAAGAATTTCACTAAATTAAATTCGTTGACTAGCACCCATAACACAAGCGTATAATTTGCTTACTTTGTGGTTAGAATTAATTTATAAACTGTTCCAGGGATATTTTTTTTATTTTTAAATTATTAGCAATTTTTCCCCGTGTTGGTCCGGGCTCCTTTGCAGAATAGACCATCTGCCTTTCTTGCCAGGCAGCTCGTAAAAGGCGAGTATAGGCTTATATTCACTAACACCGTGACATCTGACTAGGTGGTAGAGTTTCGCAGCGACTCGCCCGGATTGGTACCACTGCCTTACCTATTCCTGCCACCATAACGTCATGACGTGTTCGGGTTCAGAGGGTAAGGTAGCCGGTAAACTTACTTTTGCTCGAGGCCTAACATCCTGACCTCAGGTTAGCAACTTTGGTGTCTCTAGGCGGCGTGAATTTCTTACCATCAGGAAATCCGTCTGCTTGTTTGCCTTCCTATAATATAAAAAAAAATATGACTTCGCTACTGTATTCGAAAGCAAGAACAAAAGGAAAAATACATCAAAAAATATAAGCCATTTTAGTCAAATGTAATCTATATTACAAAATATCACTTTTAAGAATTTTCAAACTTGATGCTGTATCTAAGTACAGTAATTTCTTCCTTAAATAGCCTTTTTTATTATAATGTTAGGCAAACAAGAAGACGGCCTCGAGCAAAAGTAAGTTTACCGGCTACCTTACTCTCCGAACCTGAACACTTCAACGGCAAGCATTAGACGTTATGGCTACAGGAACAGGTAAGGCGGTGGTACCAATCCGGGCGAGTCGCTGCGAAACTCTACCACCTAGTAGGATGTCATGGTGTTAGTGACGTTAAGCCTGTGTTCACCTTTTACGAGCTGCCTGGCAGGAAGGTAGATGGTATATTCTGCAAAGGAGCCGGACCAACACGGGCCTGACAAATAATAAACTTTACATTTTACTTTACTTTACATTTTGACCGCCTCGTTGGTCGAGTGGCTAGCGTACTCGCCTAACTACATCGAGCAACCGCGAGGCTCGGGTTTGGTTCCCGACGGGCAGGCATTTGTTTGATGAACATTTAAATGTCTGCATTTCCGGATCTGGGTGTTTATTAAATTTATTCTGGTATCTATTTAAGTATTTATATGTAATAGTATCGTTGACTAACATCCATAACACAAGCATATTATAATTTGCTTACTTTGGGGTTAGATTCAATTTGTACAGGGATATTTTATTTATTTACTTTTAAAACGTATTGACAACATGAAGGGACAGGGAACTCTTTTGTTGTGTTACTTATTGTCATACGAAGAAAAAATTTGGAAAATATCAGGGAAAATGTGAGAAAAAACACATTTAAATTTTATCCATATAGACTGTTAGTACCTGTTAATGTCGGCCACTAAAATATATTTTAAAATTTTGTGTTTTATAATTGAATAAAAATGCAAACATGTGTTGCCATAATATGTACAGCGCCGCCGGCAAAAGCTAATTCAAATATAATTGAGTTGAAAAGTTATTTGTTTAAACTAAATACTCCTTGGAATTGGTAGTCTAATTTGAAACGCTCTATATTTTACGGATCAATTTTCATGAAAGTTTATAAGTTACCTACACAATATCATAACTTTTAGATGAAAAGTGAAAGTGGGTGGAACTGTAAATTTGATCAAAAAATCTACTTTCACTTAAGTATAACGTTTAGCCTCGAAATCAAGTTAAAATGAATTATATTTATGTAGCAATATTCGTAAAAATTTAAAATTGGAACATTATTTTATACTATTTTAGTTTTTAGCTTGAATGTTAGCATCTGCCATTAGCATTATGATTAAACTTGATACTAACTTAAACTTAGATTATTCAAAATTAATAGCAACTAGTCCTAGAAAGTTATCTCAAAATCTCGAGTAAAGCGGTAGCCTCCTTAATCTAGCTGATTTGTGAGATTTGATGGCAATGAGAAAATGCACAATGCACAATTTATTATCTTCAAAAACTTGTGCACTTTAACTAAACTAAACTGCTCAAAATTCATTCAAAACTGGCTAATTTTGTACAGGAAATTCAATAATTAACTTACTAATAATATGATTAGTCTATACTCTCGATAACGCCAAAACTTTGTATTTAGACTTGGTTTTACCTTTAAACTCATAACTGGCTAGTTCTTTTTTTAATCATGTAAAAGGTTAATAACATATTCGAAATTTAAACTATCACTTCATATAATACTTAATAAAATGGATTTACGGTTAAGATACTAAAATAAAACTGACAAATACAAACAAATGATCATTTATTTCTTATAAATACAATATTATACATTTATATATTTTTTAAATAAATCACGATAATTTTATACCAGTTGAATATAAAACAAATCCGGTCCTTTTAAAATGCCAAATCAATATTACGGCCACTTCATAGGACACTAATGATGCTACCCATTCGCACTACCAATAATATACAATTCTGATACTTGTGTAGTTAGGCCCTCATTTTCTTGTAATATAAAGAAAGTTTATCAAGAAATGTTTGACTATGTTAGGGCTCAAGCTCTACCTTATAAGATAGTCCATTCGCTTGTTGATTTCAGTACATATTTGGTTTCCTTTTCGATTTTAAACCAGAAAAATGAACCATAATTTTCACACAAGTCTTATTAGTAATGCAACTGGTAGCCTTTGTGTCTTACTCAGATATCAACATTATTTGTAAAAAAGTGGTGTATGTAATGGATGATGGTACAAAGAGCTGACGTGAGATATGGAGAGCGGGGCGTGGTGGATGATTGGGTGGTGGTAGAGTGGTGGGTGCAGCCTCACGAGTGGTGGATGATGGTAGACTGAAGGGTACACAACCAGTGGGGCGCTGGATGCCGCTGACAGCAGGGCCAAGATCGTTAGCTGGAATATAAAAATGCTATTAGATAGTGTCATTAGCTTGTTGTAGGTTATGGGAGTGGACTAACTCGGCTTATTACATTCCGTGTTGGTCCGGGCTTCTTTGTAGAATAGACCATCTGTCTTCCTGCCAGGCAGCTCGTAAAAGGTGAGCATAGGCTTATTGTCATCAGTACCCTGACATCCTACTAGGTGGTAGAGTTTTCCGGATTGGTACCACCGCCCTGCCTATTCCTGTTGCCATAACGTCCAATGCTTGCTGTTGACGTGATCCTTTTTGGAGGGTAAGGTAGTCGGTAAACTTACTATTGCTCGAGGCCTAACATCCCGGCCTCAGGTTGGCAATGCAACATTACTTCCTTTGTCTCTAGGTGACGTGAATTTCTTACCATCAGAAAATCCGTCTGCTTGTTTGCCTTCCAATACAATAAAATAATAATAATAAAAACTTGACGTAACTATTTTTTTTTATGTTCCGATATTAATAGCAATACTTATTTAAGCATGTGAAGGTGGTCTAAGGTAAAAATATAGAAATAAACTACATAATCTCAAAAATTATATATATACCTAGTCTTGCCATAAATATTGTAATAAAGAAAAAAAATATTTTTTTAACTGCAAATAACATATATTACTTTTACAGTGTGTTAGTTTAATACATAAATATACAACAATTAAAAATATAAAAAGCTTATTCGAAGTGGTCTCCATTGGCTGCAATACAGTCCTTTAAACGTTGAGGCCAGTTATCAATAGAAGCACGCACTCTTTCCATGGGAAAATTCTTCACTGCCAATCGTATAGATTGTTTTAGGGACTCCAAATTATCATGGCGTTTAGAGCAAGCTGTACTCTCTAAAACTGACCATAAATCATAATCCAGCGGATTAAGATCGGGACTAGACGACGGCCAGTCTTCAGCTCTGATGAAGTCCGAAACGTTCGCTTCCAACCAAGACTGCGTGGACCGAGCTTTATGACCCGGCGCCGAGTCTTGCTGGAAGGACCATACTTGGTTATTGAACATGGTGATGTTAAGGGGCTTAACTACCTTCTCAAGAATGGTATCTTGATACACTTGTGCCGATGTTTTGATACCTTTTTCACAAAAATATGGCTCAGTCACTCCTTCATAGCTAACACCCCACCAAACCATCACTGAAGTTGGATAATGTCCACGTTGCACTCTGTCGACTAATTGGGAAGCTTCCTTAGAGCTTTGAGCATAAATACGGTCATTTTGTTTGTTAAAATGTTGCTCAATTGTAAAAATTTTCTCATCCGTAAACAAAAATTTTCTGTGACCTCCCTTTGCGTACCGCTTCAGTAATTGTTTCGATTTTACGACCCTATTCTTCTTTAAATTATCAGTTAAGAAATGACCAGAGCGTCTCTTATAGGCTGCAAGTCCTAAGTCATCTTTTAAAATACGCGACATGGTTCTAGGTGCTATCTTCATTTCCCGAGATAAAATCTTTTGCTTTCGGACAGGATTTCTTCGAATTCTTTCCCTTACTGCTTTGACCACCTTTTTCGTACGAACACTACGTGGACGGCCAGATCTTTTTTCTGTCACAAACAGAGGAAGTCTCATTGTACCTATTAATAGCCCGGTACACAAACATTTTACTAAAACCAAGTGTATGGAGAGTTTTAAAAATTGCATTTGGCTCCATACCTACTTTGTGTAATGCAATCACAGCGATTCGGTTCTCTTTATCACCCCACTCCATTTTAATATCGCAAAATATTGTACAATGTATTGGCGCCAAAATGAGAAAACACAATGAACAATCGTATAAAAATGACAGATTCGAAATTCAAATGTAATATTTTTTTATTTTTAAGTGTAACAGTATTTATGGCCAGACTAAGTATATATATATATTGTAATATTAGTTTTTACTCTATCTATCTCTACCTATCTATCTCAAATTAAGATTTTTGAAAAGAAAACTTCTTTTGCAGCGTTACGCCTTTTTTTAGAATGGGCAAAAACGTTTTTGCAGGACACGTGACCTGATCGAAAATTCGTAAGACGGCGTAGGGCGCTTGCGCGAAGGTCGTGTTGTCATGTTTGTGTACGATAGCGCAATAAATGAATATTGTATTCTACCACATAAATGAATATAATCTAAAAAATCTACTTTCATACTGATAATTGAAGCAATACGTGCAAAATAATTCCCTTACCATTCCAAAATATTAAAAATGTACAACGCTAATATTCAAGTTTTCACTTCTGCCGGCACTCCCTGATTGCAACCCGAAGTTTTTTTTTAAATTATTCTCATAGTGAACTTCCAACAGGGTATTCTAGTCTCAGTAAAAATCTGAATTATAATTTTAAACTAAAATCTTGCTTTAACAAAAGCTAAAACCTGTGTTAGGGACTGGAAAATCTGAGTATCTCATTTACATTATGACTGAATTAATTATTTTTAAAAAACCTTGCATCCGAATGATATGAAAAGTTAAAAAAAAACCTTTTCCTGTATATTAATAAAATAATTTGTTATATGGACAAAAACGCTACTGTAGTTTTTATATTTTTAAATAAACAAAACACTTGTACTGTTTTACATACTATTGATCATATTAAGCTTTCGTTTTTAGCAACAAACATTTTCCTTTTAGTTAATAATAATTACAGTTAGTAATAAACAAAAAAAATATAGAGGTGCATAAATTTAGGCAAAAGAAAGAAGTACACATTTTTGTAACTGTGTCAACTAGACAATTATATCAAAATACACAAAAAATAACTAAAAACTATTAAAGTGGTTCCGAACTTACTGACCGAACTAACATATGTGAATTATTTACTTATATATTTACCAGTTTTATGTTGCATAAACTTAGTCACTGTATAATACTACTATTTAAGTAATGAGCTTCGGCTTTTTACTTTTTACTCTTTAATACTTTATACTTTTGTTTTTAAATTGGCTGACCTAATCTAAATGTAACGAAATTATTAATTATGTAATAACAACTCTATAATCTTTAAAATACATTCGGATTTCCGAAGCTTGACGGATACAGCCGAAGCTCAATTTAAATACAAATAGTACTATACTAAAATTTCCAAATTGCTCATATTTTCCTATATAAAATAATGATGTTATTTCCGCTGTTTCGTCTACGTTTTGCGTTCAATAAAATCAAAGCGCCTTGCCGTTATAGTTAACTAAATTTTTGCGAGCGACTTCGTCAACGTAGAATAACTACGCTTTTCATACGAACTTTATGGCACCTTAATTTTAAAAATAATATAGACTATGTTTTTGTCCGGTTCTTTGGTTTAATGCATATTAATTTTCATCAAAACCGATTCAACGATTTAGCCGTGAAAAAACAATAGACAGATAAACAAGATTTTGCCCCGTGTTGGTCCGGGCTCCTTTGTAGAATAGACCATCTGCCTTTCTGCCAGGCAGCTTGTAAAAAACGAGCATAGGCTCACCGTCACTAACACCGTGACATCTGACTAGGTGGTAGAGTACAGCATCGACTCGCCCGGATCGGTACCACCGCCTTACCTATTCCTGCCGCCATAACGTCATGACGTGTGCCGGTTCACAGAGTAAGGTAGCCGGTAAACTTACTTTTGCTCGAGGCCTGACATCCCGGCCTCAGGTTGGCAATGCACGATTACCACCTTTGGTGTCTTTGGGCGGCGTGAATTTCTTGACATCAGGAAATCCGTCTGCTTGTTTGCCTTCCAATGTCATAAAAAAAAACAGATAAGCAGAATTTCACATTTATGGATTAATTAATATAAGTAATAATAAGGCTATCAAATATAAAAAAATGAAATAGGTGGCGAACGAGAGGTTCATCTGCTGGAAAGTAACTATGCAGATCTCAAACAGCTGAGACACCACTGGCGTTAAAGTTGCGTTGTCGTCCTTTTAAAAATGAATTAAAATGTTTTGGAAATATTGTCGCTGGTAATATTACACAATGAGTATAAACAAGTATGAAATAGTATTAATGCTATTATTTTTGACACAATAATGATTCATTTATATATACTAATTTAATAAGCTAAAGAAAAATGTTTTTTGAAAAAATAAATAAGTTTTTGCAATTTGTAATTGTTTTACTTTTAGTGGAATGTTTTTATCAATGAGGTATTTTTATATTCTTATTTTTCAACACAGTAGTTATTATGAAACATATTTTACTTTCTTTACAATTTTTTTTGATCTCCTCGTTGGTCAAAGGTTTCATTATTCATTCATTCATTCATGCATTCAATGAACACACATAACACCAAAGATTAGTTGCGGGGCTCGGGTTTGATTCCCAGCAAACGCTGTACTTCTTAGTCTGGGAGTGTTTATTCAATTTATTCTAACATACATCTAAGTAGTTCAACATACTAGTGTAGTTAACTTGATCTTTTATAATCCTACTGATATTATAAAAGCGAAAGTTTGTATGTTTGTTTTGTTACTCCTTAACACAAAAACTGCATAACCGATTTTCATGAAATTTGACACACGCAAAGAGGGTAAATCAAATTAAAAAATAGAATAGTTTTGTACCCAAAAATTGTTCCTGTTGGACCATTATGACGACGCGGGCAACAGCTAGTAAAAGCATACCTATAATTTGCTTACTTGGAGTTTTGTTTCAATTACAGCAATTTGTCCAAATATATATTTATTTATTTTATTTATTGTAAACTATTGAAAATAACTTACCAAGCGAAACATAATTCTGAACTATTTAGAGCTTTAATAAGAAACTGGCGAATCTGAGAGTTTTCCTTCAATTTATACTGACTTTAGAATTTCTAGTATTTTTACTGACCATACTCATAAGGAGAGGAATGCATATTATTTGGACTGACACACCGTCATTTCTACGAAATAAATGTGATACGTGGAACCAGATGTGTTTGTGATCCTATCTAGTTTACTAGGTATCATATGTAACAGCTTTAAGTACCATCAACTGGAGCAGAGATACTCTAATTAGATATTAAGAATTTCTTTTTAACAACCAACGAGGAATTATCATATACATCATATTATTACTCCTGTTAAGTTAAGTTAAGTTTTCTGTTTGTGTATGTCTGTGACATCATAGTTTTTGAACTGATAAAACGATTTTGATACGAATTTCTTGCTGACTTACGGCCTATATTAATAATTAGTCCTAATCCAAAACTTGCTATCCAAGAATGATATTTTGATCCATTTTTATGTTATCTCTTGCCAATAACATATCCGTGGACAGAATAAATATGGCAAATTAGGTATAGGATAGACCGGCGGATACGCAGCTATCTAGATTGCTTGAAATCCATCTTTAGAGTTAATCAAGATGGTTCTTATCTATATTAAATGTAGGTTTTGTCACATAATCTTTGCTATGTAGTTAATATAGGTATCAAAATGACGCTAATGCACTAAGTCCTTAAAAGTTATTGAGTTTTTATTAGAAAGGACTATACCCACTAGTTCACATAAGAAATACTATTTAAGACGTATCAAATAAGCCCAGTACGCAAGGACAGTGGTGCCTATACGTTATGCTGCGAAGATCGACTTGAGAAAAAGTTAAGGGTTTGAGATCGACAGCATTAATTTTATGTATATATTATTAGTAATAAAATAGTAATAACACGTATTTTTCCCCGTGTTGGTCCGGGCTCCTTTGTAGAATAGACCATCTGCCTTCCTTGCCAGGAAGCTCGTAAAAGGCGAGCATAGGCTCACCGTCACTAACACCGTGACAACTGACTAGGTGGTAGAGTTTTGCAGCGACTCACCCGGATTAGTACCACCGCCTTACCTAATCCTGCCGCCATAACGTCATGACGTGTTCCAGTTCGGAGGGTAAGGTAGCCGGTATACTTACTTTTGGTGTAGGCCTAACATTTCGGCCTCAAGTTGGCAACGCACCATTACCACCTTTGGTGTCTCTAGGCGGCGTGAATTTCTTACCGTCAGGATATCCGTCTGCTTGTTTGCCTTCCAATAACATAAAAAAAAATAATTATATTATCATTTATTTTCATGTTGTAATCATAAGTAATTATTTGCAGTTTTACATAGTTTCACACATTTGTAGATAAAAAATATTCGAAATTCGAAAATAAAATCTTGTAGGTACTAACTGGCATAACCTCAAAGATCGACCGTTTGGGCACCACTGCGCTTGGATAATATTGTTAGTTCTAGGAATTCCCATGTGGTCTTGTTTCCATCATCAGTATGACATGGATTCATAATAATTTTGCATTCATCCGATTTACACAAGAATAAACGAATTTCGTATTGTGCAAAATCTTTACAACAAAGTAAAAACAATATAGTATTGTCAAAATCATAAGTTTAAAAGTTTTTAGTACACAAAATGCGGTCCTATTGCAAAACAAAGCTTTTATCTACGAAACTATATAAACATGAGATCAGTGGGTAAAGAGATTTTCCCAAAAGATTATGGACTAGGAACTTTCAAGAAAAGAGGGTACTCATTTCTTAAAGGTTGGCAACGCATCTGTGATACTTCTGGTGTTGCGGATGTCCGTGGGCGTAAGTGATCACTTTCTGTCAGGTGACCCACTTGCTCGTTTGTCTCCTCTTCTATACATAAAAAAAGACAAACTGAAACTATTAAATAAAATAAAAAAATAGAAAAATGTGAGAAGTGTAAGTGTTAAACTAAAATAAACAAGATACAAAATATCAGTCAAGGAAATTCAACTTGCAAGATTCCAGTGTTTTAATCCAAGTCACCCTCTATTTGTGTGCCAAATTTCAAGAAATTCGGTTCAACAGTTTCGACGTGAAGGAGTAACAAACAAACATACAAACTTTCCCATTTGTAATATTAATAGGATGATTAATTCATAATACTTTTAGAAGCCCTGAAAGCAATTAATCTTTACAAAACTCAACTCATTCTACTTCTAGAAGCAAGTTTATGTACAAAAGCTACTCAAAATCTTATTGCTACATGCATACCAAGGAAATTGAAACTTTAAAATCAACTTGTCAACAAAAGGAAACGTGGTAAAAGTATCTTCACGCCCATATCCCCGAAGAGGTAGGCAGAGGCACAACCAGGGTACCCACGATCAGCCGAAGATACCAAGTCCCACAATGTGATAGGTGGCAAGCCTATCGCCAACCGGGCACATATCCTATCCCGAGCAACATTTTTTTATAAGAAATTTAGAAAAACCCAATTTCCCATTTGTTGCCCGACCCGGGATTCGAACCCGAGACCTCATGCAGTCAAGTCCAACAACCGAACCGCTAGACCACAGAGGCGATAAGGAGGAAACGTGGTTTTTCCAATTTTCCAACAAAAAAATGCTGCTTGGAATTCGTTGTGTGCCCGGTTGGCGATGGGCTTTCCACCTATCACATTATGGGACTTAGTGTCTTCGGCTAGTCGTGGGTGTCCTTGTAGTGCCTCTGCCTACCTCTTCGGGGATATGGACGTGAAGATACATAAAAGTCATGTAACGGTTCATATTGCTCTGAGGGCCGCTTACATGAAATAGTAACGTAAAGATATATATGGTTGTTAACTCCGGTTCAAGCTCCGAGTAATATATTTTATTATTCCTTATCAATATTTTTTATGGTCTTGAATGACAATGAAGTGGATAGATTTCCTGATTTTAAGAAATATACAATAAGTACGAGGAACGCAACTATCGTTTTGATTGATAACCTAACAGACATGAGCACATGGTGTCCCACAATGCCACTGCTTCAGAGTACCGCTGGCTAGTTACAGATAAACTGAGAAGCACAACCCCCATAAATTTTGTCTTGTAAGAAAGATTTAAAGTTAAGTAGTAGTGGAAGTTTACAGTGTTTATCCGGTTCTCTTGTGGGGAACCATATGCTTTTCTACCGGTAAACATAGGTTAAATGGGTAATTTACCTAACAAATCCATTGGTGCAAAGTGCTGTGCAGTAACTGGTGAAGAGTTCCTCAGGTATGGATTTACTTTACTTATTCCTGCTGTCATGACAGTATATTCCAGTACGAAGGGTAGGGTTGCCATTAGGGCCGATTCACACCTTAATAACAGTTGCCAGCAGCAATCAGCCAGCGACATGCGGCCGACGGAGCCGGTCGCGGTAGTTTCGTATCTTCGCTGCTGGGCGTCGCCGGCCACTCAGCCTCCCGCTATCACGCGCCTGGTCACCTCTAGCAAATTTAGTTTTTACTTTCAACAAGAAAACTCGTGTGTTTGGGAAGATGATAGAATTGATGTAATTTATTTAAAAACACTTGTACTTTCCACAATATATTTTATTATTTTTTATTTTTATAATTTAGCCAACCGGTTTCGCTATACAAGCATCATCAGGGCTATATAACAACTGAAGTTTTGTTAAAAAATTTACCGTCTAATTGTCACCTTCAAAAATGACGGTATTTAAATAAAACATACTGAGTGATGACATTAGTAAACAAATTTGAATTAACTGGGTTGACACTTTAGATTTTTACCCCAATAATGGGGAAATTTTCCCTTAACTAAGTACTAATAATGATATTTATTAAACTCAATTCTACTATTAATAAATGTTTGAAAAATGTAAATCAAATTAAAAATTAATTATTCTAATTATGGTAAAATAAAATCAACAAATCAAACTACTTTGGTAAAAACCACATCGTACAACAAAAAACATCTCGAAATACCGAAAATTACAAATGATGTCAAAAAATAATAATAATAATAAATGTCAAATTAAAACAGTTGTTATATAGCCCTGATGATGCTTGTATAGCGAAACCGGTTGGCTAAATTATAAAAATAAAAAATAATAAAATATATTGTGGAAAGTACAAGTGTTTTTAAATAAATTACATCAAGAATGGAATTCCACCAAGCTCCGACGATAAGAAGTATAGAATCTATGATAGAATTGGTTATTGTAGTGCTTATTGCTGAAGAGGAAGTAGATAAAACAGACAAAGGAATATACTTATTTCTGACGTCTACACGACGTATTCCGCCAGTAGAATCCATACAACTGGTGCACTGCGCTAACTATTGTGGCAGGGGTGAGAGGACCGGGAAGACCTTGCACTTAGGAGTTGTCAGCTTAATGTCCTAGGGATTTAATATGTGGCCACCCAGCATATGCCTTTCTTGGTTAAGTGCTAGGTAATCACAGAGTATGTGTATCGCGTTTCCTCTGCTTCCAGCCAAGATTTTTAGTCAGTTTCCTGTGCTAGATCCAACCTGCTTAGATGTTTGGTAAAACCTAGAAACTTGCAGTGACCTGTCAACGCTCGGACTAGTGTAGTCCATACACGGGACACTTTCAACGCATCTATAATAACAAAAAATTCTATCAATAGATAAGTTGGTTTTAACCCTACATACATACATACATGCATATCTTCAAGCCAAGTCTCTTACGGAGTAGGTAGAGAGTATCGAGTACCAGACCTCACGATCCTGACAAACCTGTCTAGCTTCTTTCACATTAATTGCCCTTTTCATACAAACACGCCGGTTTCGGAGACTCTTAACATCAGCCTCGGATAGTAACCGAGTGATCTGATCGTGGAATGTCAACCTTAGTCTCGCCGGGTACCTACATCCATCCACATTCGGAACTAGCGTAGCATGCCTTTTCGCATTTTCACACCACCACTTTTGTAAATTTAAATTTAGTAAATTTGCACACAAAACCACGTGCTACTTCTAGTATGCGAATAAGAATTCAGTCTCATTAGTTTTATTAATATTAAGCTAGTTATTACGTATGTCATGATAGCGGTCCTTATTAAGAGTGGCGTTAGAATGAGAAACTGCATATTCAGGTCGTGAGAATATTATTAATGCAATGTTTTACATGCTCAGTGGCTTTTTTTTATATGATAACTAGCCAACCCGACGAACTTCATTTTTTTATGATACTGGAAGGCAAACAAGGTGGAAACGGAAGGAGGAGGAAACAGATTTCCTGGTGGTAAGAATTGAAAAGCCAGGTAAATTGCAGAGAAAATAGGAAAAAGATTTTTTTTCTCAAAAACAGTTAATAACACCGTTGGTTACTAACACAGTGACATCTGACTAGGTGGTAGAGTTTCGCAGCGACTCGTCCGGATTGGTACCACCACCTTACATATTCCTGCCGCCATAACGTCAGTGCTTGTTGTTGACGTGTTCCGGTTCGAAGGGTAAGGTAGCCGAAAACTTACTTTTTGCTCGTGGCCTAACATCTTGGCACTATTACTAACTTTGGTGTCTCTAGGCGACGTGAATTTCTTACCATCAGGAAACCCATCTGCTTGTTAGCCTTCCAATATCATAAAATAAATTAAGAGATAGTAAATAAGTCCAATAAGTCATGTGATGTACATAAATAGCAAAATCAAATACATAGATTATTTAATAGAAAAGGTTATAATATTTGATAAAAATTATGTAGAAGATTACATATTATCAATTTGTTAGTTTGTTAGTTAATGCACAAGTTCATTTAAATATTATACGTATGTTTAATCATTTATCTTCATCAACTTTAGTAGAAAACTTCGTACTTTATGTAAATTTTGTTTGAACGCACTAATATTATAAACAAGGCGTAGGGTTTACATTACAAACAAGATGTGTTTTCCAATTTGAAAAGATTATGACCTAACTTTAAGCTACAACCTTTAGCGCAAAACCATTTCAGCGCAGTTCACGAAAACAGCTTAGTTGTATTTAAATAATGTAACTAGCGGCCCGCCCTGGCTTCGCAGGGCAATTATACATATAAACCTTTCTCTTTAAACACTTTATCTATTAAAAAAACCGCATCAAAATCCGTTGCGTAGTTTGAAAGATTTAAGCATACAAAATGACATAGGGACAGAGAACCCGAAAATGCAGTGATGACGATGTGTGTATTTAAAATGTGTTATTTTTAAAATTGTTATTTAAGTGATACGTAATATAGGACAAGTGTTTCTTCTTGTGATAGTGAAATGATAAGTGGACAAATAAAAGTGTTCCTTCATTTAAAATATAAATAACAGAATATAATAGAATTTATATACAAAATATTAAATGTAATGAGTGCTGCCGTAATATTTTGTGTCAAAGAAGGATCTTTATATTTATGGTCAATAGAAATATATACTCATAAAGATATAATAAATACAAATTTGTTGAAAATCGGACCTAAGTCTTGTATAAGTTGTGTCAAGCGCCGACGAAGGATAATATTTAATGTATAAAGTGCTGCCGTAATAATTAGAATCAAAGAAGTATCTTTATATTTATAGTAAAAGAAATATGTACTTATAAAAATATAATAAATAAAATTGGTTGAAAATTGAGTCTTAGTCTTGTATAAGTTATGCCAAGCGCCGACGAAAGAAAATATTAAATGTAAAAATTGCTACCATAATATTTTGTGTCGAAGATACTAATAGAAATACTAATAAAGTTAGTATATTCAAATTTGTGTTGGAAATCGAAACTTAGTCTTGTATGCTAAGCGCCGAAGAAGGAAAGAATTAAATGTAATAAGTGCTGCCGTAATATTTTGTGTCAAAGATGCTAATAGGAATATTTATAAATCTAATAAACTCTGTGTTGGGGGTCGAAGCTGAGATCTAAGGCCTGGTGCGTCAACCGTATCTGCTTCAATAAACATATGCAAGCATGAAATAAAACAAAATATATACCAATATTAACAATAATTTATTTCCAAATCGTTACTTAATGGACGGCGACAAGAGAGACGTGCTTGACTGGGGAATGGTGGACGATGGAGCTGCTGTGGGCGATGGCAGCGGGGGCGGTCTTCACAACCACTGGGGCGGTGTGGACGATTGGAGCAGCGTGGACAACTGGAGCGGTGTGGACAACTGGTGCTACAACAGCGGTCTTCACAACAGGGACAGATACAATTGGAGCAGCGTGGACAGCATGGACAACTGGGGTATGGACTACCGATCCATGGTTTACAACTTGGCTGCTCTTGGTGATGGTTGTCTTAGCGGCGACCACTGGTACCGCGGTGTGGACAACTGGGGCCGTGTGCACAGCAGCAACTACTGGGGTTGCGTGGGACAGCAGAAGACCGGGAGCGGCAGCGGCGCAGGCCAGGAAGGCAGCGAATACCAACTGCAAAAAAACACACGTTAGTCCACTGAAAAGAAATACATTAACAATGATACAGTTTTGATGCAGAGATTTGAACACTCGCTAGTGTTTGTTTGAAGTTTCGATTTCAGGATTATTCCAACAGTTAATTCGTCAGATTGTGTTTTTAATTTTTAATGAGTACCCGCCTTTGTCTTCTTGTAATTAGAAAGAAAGGGGATAGCCGTGAAATTCACCACACACGAGGCTTGAAGATACTTTTATTACTTAAGTTCAATTTGTGTAATATTTCCATTGATTTTACGTTCTAGTACCCGGACCCAGAAATGCAGACATCCATATGTTCATCACACAAATGCCTGTCCTTATCGCGAATCGTACCCGTTAGGGAATACGTCTGTATTTACTTTTGTGTTAAAAGAAATTTGGCTATATATATATTTATTACTTAGTCGATCCTGTACCTATTGCGATGTAAAACACGCGGGTTGCGAAAAGCCCGAACAAACTTTTTAACTCGAACTTTCATGTGTCTCGTTCCATTCAAAAGCTGTTTTAAAATATCACGTTCAAGTAAATAAATTAGTATCTATAACGTTATTTATATTAGCGGAAATAAAACCAAAAGTTGTGTCTTTTATGGGTTTCTTTTATACCCAAGTTTTAATGCGAAAGATTGTGAAGAGGACTTACGTAAACGTTTATGACCAAGAATTTCGTATTGAAATACGAGCTCATTCTAATGTACCTACTTTTGCTCATTGATATTTTTTTTGAGTGAAAACTTCTTAAGCGGCATTGCGCACTTTTTTTGGAGCGTGACCTGATCAAAAATTCGTAAGACGACCCAGGGCCCTTGCGCGAATGTTTGTACTGTCATATTTGTGTACGATAGCGCAATAAATGAATATTGTATTCTACCACATAAATATTAGTACTTTCATGCTGATAATTAAAGCAATTCGTACAAAATTATTCTCTAACTATTCCAAGATAACAAAAATGCACAATGTTAACATTTAAGTTTTTACTTCTGCCGGCACTTCCGGAGTCCATCCCGTTTTTTTTATAGAACAATGACTGAGACTTCCAAGCGTGAATAAGTTGTCTTAAAGTTAGTAGCTAATCACTGTAAATGTGACTATTTGTTACTATTTGAATTATGATACCTATTTAATTTCAGAATAGAGGTCTTAAGAGCATTTTGTCAAAATCGATCAAACGGAAGTGCAATTAATAGTTTCCTAAATTCTCTCAAAATATTTATTTATTTTTAATTATTCATTAGAGAAAATTTGTGCAATACAAACAAAATTTGTTTAAATCTTCCACGTCTGTAAACAAAAAACAAATAATTTTAAGAAACTTAAAAATTAAAAAAGTAACACTCTTTATAAAGAAAACATTTCCGGGAAGTGTTACTAAATGATGCCCCACTTTTTACTATGTTCATTTGTGCAAACATGCGTTTATTATATAGAGAAAAACGGCCGAAGAGGAAGCAAATTAGGGAGTAATATAACTTTAACTTTTTTAAACTGATTATTTTATAAAGCAAGCAGGACACGCTTCCGAAGGTGAGAGACCATATATCTCACTGGTGCTTCGCTTTCTAAGATTGCAAGCCTACACTCTATACTACCCTAGATACAGGCACGGAACATGACAGTGGCGAGAACATAAGGTAGGCAAGAACAGACAGGGTAGTGGCACCGATGCTGATGCCCAGGACTCTCCCTCTTTAGTAAGCTGTGTCAAGTTCAGTCAGTCAAGTTAAAATTAAGCAACTTATTTATATCATTGTATAAATTACTTTGTGACGTTATATAGTAATCTACGTTACTACAACTAGAGTATCTATTGTCGGCATTTGCTGAAAATTGTTCAATATAATAATAACAATAATGCCCAGTCCTCTCCCTCTTTGGAATTTTTCTCTGACACCAGTCTTTTAAATAAGATAATGATAAACTCACGAATTTCTGCATGATGCTAAGATGTTGTGGTGTGCTTTGAGTGAAGCTTGCCGAATTATCTAAATATTGGGTCGCGGCGGCGAGTATTTATACCATTTGCCGAATCTCTACAATGGACTTGCAAAGCGTACTTGAAGTTGTTTCGGAAATAAAAAGTAAGCTCCGAATGGAGAAGGCATTTTTATTTAATAAGTTGTATGCGTTTATTTTTGTAGCATACAATTTTATTAAAAAACTAACAAGCGGGAAGGTATCCCGATAATTTAAATGTCTTTTACTCCTATTTAAGTATGTCATCTATTAGCACTACAAACGTATCACGTTCACATATTTTTCTATTAATAGATATACCAACATCCGAAACAAGTTGTTGTAAAATTGTGTAATTTTCTCTTCTATATTTTTAAAGTATTTATAAATGATTTTGCATACAGGGTTAAATTAGTATGGGGTCAAATATCATACACTCTTTAATAATTTTTGTTTAGAGAAAATACAAAAAGTATTTCATATATACGCAATTTAAACTGAGTTCGTCATTAAAAAATGCCACATCCATTTAAGCTTTAATTCGTAATGACGAGATTATTAAGTTACATGTCAGGAATTGTGAATAAATGAATATAATTTTAAACAAGTAGGCTGTGTCAAGTTCAGTCAGTCAAGTTAAAATTAAGCAACTTGTTTATATAATTGTATAAATTAGTTTGTGACGTTGCATAGTAACCTAAATTACTATATCTATAATATCTGTTGTCGGTACTTGGTGAAAAGTTTTTAATGTAATATAATATGATACAATTTTCAATATAACATAATATGATAAAATTTTCTTCGCCTTCTGTGGTCTAGTGGTCTACTGTTGGCGTTGATTACTTGTAAGTTGTAGTTATGTATTCGATTCCTGGATCGAACAACTAAAATTTTGTTTTGTTAAATTTTCTCAGTGAAGTAGAATTTAAGCAACTTTTTTATGTAATTAAATAAATCAGTTTTTGACGTCGCATAGAAACCTACAAACCTATATCTAAAGCATCTATTGTTGGCACTAGGTGAACTCTCTGGTGTAGTCATAATAGTGGCGTTGACTTCTTAAAGTCCCGGGTTCGATTTCTGAGTCGAGAAGCTAAAAATGTTTTTATCTTCTTTTTTAAAAATTTCTAATTTAAAAAAAAATAATTATTGACGACTGAATTTTAGGTAGGTCGTAAGTACTGGTAACAAACTGTTACTACCACTCTAGGTAATTAATCGATACTAATTATAACGTCATATATAAGTTTATAGCTTTTACTTGGCAATTAAATGCGATTAAACTTCTTGAGGTCCCGGGTTCGATTTGTGAATCTGGCAACAAAAAAAGGAAATGTGGTTTTCCTAATTTTAAAATAAAAATTATTTCTCGGGATTGGATATGTGTCCGGTTGACCATAGGCTTGCCTCCTATCACTTTGTAACACTCGGTGTCTTGGCTAGTCGTGAGTGCCCTACCTACCTCTTCAGCGATATAGGCGTGAAGATACTTACTTATTTGATTACACAACAGCCATAAGGTCCTATTCTCAGCTTAGCATTGGACAATATTTAATCTATATTTTTACCACAGAAAATTCATCCGATTGTTTGCCCTTCTTTCATACAAAATAATACAAGAAAGCTTTATTTACTTCTGAACAAACAAAAACAACATTAACGAATAATAAACAGAGATCCTGTATACACAGGTGTGCTTATCTTTAAGAGATCAAACCTGGTACACAAAACAAATATGAATGGTAGGTAAACCACCTACATACGTCCGAAAAGGGCACACCCACACAAACATAAGCATCGATGAGACCTCTAAGTGATTTTCGCAGTGCTGTAGAAGCGGGTATACATGCGAATGTGGATGGGTGTAGGTAGGAACCGGGAAGTTTGTTACTCCGTGTTGGTCTGGGCTCCTTCGCAGAATAGACAAATCTGCCTTTCTGCCAGGCAGCAAGCGAGTGACATCTGACTAGGTGATAGAGTTTCGCAGCGGCTCACCCGAGTTGGTACCACCGCCTTATCTATTGCTGCCGCCATAACGTCATGACGAGTTCCGGTTTGGAGGGTAAGGTAGCCGGTAAACAAATCTTTGCTCGAGGCCTAACATCTGGGCCTGAAGTTGGCAACGCACCATTACCACCTAGGCGGCGTGAATTTCCTACCATCAGGAAATCCGTCTGCTTCATTTGTAATTATTCACTGTCGCCTCTATGATCTAGTGGTGTGGTATCAGCGTTGACTACATAAAGTCCGGGGTTCGATTTCCATTTTTTTTGCAATTTTCTAATAAAAACTACCAGTTTGTGATAGACCACTAACCACATTGTTGGACGTTCGACTATTTGTAGGTGACCTGATTTTGCCTGTAATTCTCTTTAGGGACACTGCCATGAATATAAGTACTTAATTATTTTCACGTTTAATACTATTACACAGAATTCTTTACTTGTGTATCTACAGGATAGCATAATTGTCACGAAAATTTCACCGCTTTTCCATTGCATTGAATTCCCCCGAATATCCCCGTGTTGGTTCTTTGCAGAATAGACCAGGTAACTTCCTGTACCAGGCAGCTCGTAAAACGCGAGTATAGACTTACCGTCAATAACACCGTGACATCTGACTAGGTGGTACCTAAAAAAATTTGCAACGACGACGATAACACCGCCTTACCTATTCCTGCCGCCATAAAGTCAGCGCTTGCCTTTGTCGTGTTCCAGTTCAGAGAATAAGGTAGCCGGTAAACTTACTTATCCTCGTGGCCTAACAACCCAGCCTATGGTTGGCGGCGCACCATTACCATCTTTGGTGTCTCTAAGCGGCGTGACTTTCTCACCATAGGAAATCTGTCTGCTGGTTTGCCATCCAATATCATGAAACAATTCAACTTGCAGAAGTTAAGCAAACGACGAAGTGTAGTGGTTTAAATCCTGTCTGAGATTATTCTTTTCTTTCTTTTAAATGTTGTTTCGTATAATTGCTTGCTAATTTGGCGAATGAACAGTAATCGAATGATTTTACAAATCATTCATAGCTATCTTGTTTGATCTTATCTGCTCGTTGTATGTAAGATTTCGGTATCAAGATGTATTACGCAGTGTGAACCCTTTGCACGTTGTGAAACCTTATTTGATATATCGGCACTCATGCAGAATATAGTGATTACGTTATTCCTGAAATACTACTATAATGCTTAAGTGTATTAATTTGGGTAAGTTGTCTAGAGACATAATAGAGATATACATCTACTCTGTGTATATTGTGAAGTATTGTTGTGTATCTCTTGATCGCCTCTATAGATCACTAGGATCAGGGGTTAGACTTAATTGCATTAGGTCCCTGGTTTTAATTCCGGGCGAGCAACAAAAATATCGATTTCATTATAAGAGTATCATTGCCTGGGATTATCTATGTGCCAGGTTGGTGCTAGGTTTGCCACCTATCACATTGTGGGATTTAGTGTATTCGTGACCGTAGGTGCTATGTTTGTACCTCTGCCTACCGCCTCAGGTATATAAGCGTGAAGATTATTTTAATAATCTTTATTATTCACTCTTAATCTTTTTTATTCTCTTTGAATCTTTTTTCTTTATTTTAAATATAGCCTTTTAATTTTAAAACTGGCAAGTAGTATAGAAATTTGACAAAATTGTAGTATTTACTTGGATTTTTAAGAGGATTCATAGCAGTTTCAACTTGAACAATTAATTAGATATTTTATAGGTATTATTCTATTGATATCTATATAATATTACGTTAATCAAAAACTTTGGACACCTTTTTACAAAAATTGTGCTGACGGAGGAGCATAAAATTAGGCAAACTTATAGTTTATGTATAGGAGAAGTGCAGTAAGCTAATATTTTTTAATGATAATGTTTATAAAGTGCATTACTTCAAAAAATAAAACAGTACATGTACTACAATGCATTTGACACACACAAACAAGTGTATTGATGATAACGATAAAAGATCACAGATGGCGCACCATACAGTTTGGAAACAAAGTAGTTAGTCTTGAGAAATGAAGATGGCATTCTTATAAACAAGATATAAAAATTTATTCTGGTCGAATTTCGTCCAATGGGTGACCACTAGTATTAATAAATGTAGAACTTTTTCTTTTTCAAATTTTAATCTAATCTATCTTTGATGTATATATACATGTATATGTATACAAAATGTACAAGTATAAGTTATATGTATTTCTATTGGTTATTCATCACGAGTGATGATGGTTTATTCTGTTATTGCTGTTTTAATTATTACCAGGAAAAACTGAAAAAAATGTGAGTTTTGCAAAATATTAACTTAAAATAAGAATTCAATATTCATAGATACGATAAGATTTACTGGTTACAGAATTCTGTGCAACAGCTTGCCCGGCTAGGGATCGACCGCCTTACCTATTCCTGCCGTCAAAATGACTCTTTCATATTTCTCCCCGGAGAATAGGGTAGCGGGTCAACTTGTACAATAGGCCGGCCATGGAGCTCTAGGCCACGGGTGTCTTTGTTTTGAGAGTCAAGAGAGCTGTGTGGTTGCTCGCTGACCTCTCACATAAAAAAGAGATAAAGACGTCATGGTGGGCTAGTTAAATAAAGATGACACAATTCGGCAATTCAAAAATATTTATAAAGCATTTTAAACTAAAAGTAATTAATTGTGTCAGTTTGTAGGTTTAAATGATCCAGTAGCATGTATTTCTTACTGTCTTGCAAAAGTAATCATACATTTCGATAACATCAGTAGTGAAAAATGTCGTCCTGTCGTCATGAAATGACGCAATGTAGAGCACCGCTCCTCTGATTAAGCCATTTCGTTGTTAAGAAATGTTTAATGTTTAAGGAAAATTTAATATTTTATTCATGCTGATAACCAAACAAAAACTGACAGGTTTATACTTGCTTTAAAAAAAGGAAAGTCTGTATGTTCGACTCCTATATTTTTTCTACGAGTTAAAAAGGAGGTTATATGTTCGATTCGATAGTTTTATACATTTTGAATTTCACTACATGGTATAAAATAAAGTCGCTTCCCATGTCCCTTTGTATGCTCAAATCTTTAAAACTACGCAACGGATTTTTGGATGTGTTTTTTTAGTAGATAAAGTGTTGAAGACTTTTCGTTTATATGTTATACCGTCTCGTTGGTCGAGTGGCTAGCGTACACGCCTAACTACACCGATCAACCGCGAGGCTCGTGTTCGATTCCCGACGGTGGCAGTCATTTGTGTGATGAATATTTAGATGATTACTTTTCTGGTGTCTGGGTGGATGGTCTGGGTGTTTATAATATTTATTCTGGTATCTATTATATATATCATATAATTTGCTTACTTTAGGGTTAGGTTTATTTTGTGCATATTGTCCAGGTATGTTTATTTATTTTATATTTCAAAACCGTGCAAAGCCGGAGAGGGCCGCATAATATAATAAAATAAAAATTAGTACAGTTAAATATATTTCTTCCTTAACTCAAAAAAGTCTCCATTCAACAATAAATTTTGTAAATGGAATGTGTACACTTAACCGTCTTAATTATAAATCATAAATAAGAGTAAATTTTCCACAAATTTGTATGCAAAGATCATGCCAGACGACGCGTAACCCCTCTAAGGTTAAAACTGTTGGCGGACTTTAACTTGCGAACACAGTTGCAAGCAACTACTAGTTTATAATAAAAATAAATAATAATTTCACACCCATATCCCCGAAGAGGTAAGCACAGGGACAACTAGGGCACCCACGTCTAGCCTAAGAAACGAAATCCGTCTATGTGGTTAGTGGCAAGCCTATCGCCAGCCGGACACATATTATCCAATACCGAGTAAATTTTTTTTTAACTAAAAAATAGGGATAACCTTACTTTTTTACTGGCCGAGTAAAAGTCAAGTCCAACAGCTGGACCACTGGACCACAGAGGCGAATAATATATCTATTTATAATAAACAATGTATGATGCATCTACTTTTTATCTACACGGCAAAGACCACTGGCGTTACCTATTTCTGCCGCCATAATGAGGTGTCTAGTTCCAATCCGGAAGATAAAGTAGCCAGTAGACTTGTACGGTAGGCCGAAAATTCTAGCTATGGGATAGCGACGCACGTATAACATGCGTTATAGCCTTATGATTATGATATCGACCGCCTGATTGGTCGAGTGGCTAGCGTACACGCCTAACGACAACGACTTACCGCGAGGCTCGGGTTCGATTCCCGACGGGGGCAGGCATTTGTGTGAAGAACATTGATTGAGATGTTTGCATTTTCGGGTCTGGGTGTTTATTAAATTTACTCTGCTATCTATTTAAGTATTTCTATGTTTAAGTATCGTTAACTAACACCCAAAACACAAGCAAATAATTTGCTTACTTTGGGGTTAGATTCAATTTGTGTACCTTGTCCAGGGATATTTAAAATTTAATATTTAATAATTGTTCGCTGTCTAGTGCTATAAAATAAAATAAATATATAAGCAAACTGGAACTCTAATGGCGAGAACTCTACATCACTAATAAATACCAAAGAGACTAATGGTGCTGCGCCAACCTAAGACTAGAACGTTAGGCCTTACGCTTGCTTAAGTATACCTACTAGTCGTACATCCCAAACAGGAAGACGATAGTGGTGAACACGGCAATGTTGGTCTAGGTCCTCTACGTAGAATAAATTGTTTTCATTTTTGTCTGGCTATTTGTAACAAACAAACGGAATATTATACGTCGTATCACCAACTCTCTGGTGGTAGAATGCTTTGCAATTTGCCCGAGTAGGGGTCCATCAACTTGCTTAAACTTGCCGACATAATATCAGTGCTATGTTTTGGTAGGGAGAGTAGAGTAGACATGCACAATAGGCCTAACAGCAGAACCACAACACAGAGACGCATCTATTACATCTATGGTGTCTAGAGGCTGCGGTTGCTTAAAAAAATTAGTCCATCCGCTCCCGCGTTATGTAATAATCAAGGAAAATGAAGAATATATATATAAGATTCAACATTACTAAGCCCAACCTAATAACGTAATAATTGCTTTCATTTATCTTTTGAGCACCGAATCTCTTTAATTATATAGCAATTAAATGGTATGATAATGATACATTTTAAACCGTAACCACATTATAAGTGTATCAGCTTTTGATATTGGTTATTATCTGCTATTAAAGTTGTAACCTTCTGAATTACATGCAAGGTTTTTCCCACTTGTGTTTTATAATCTTCTAGCTGTTAGCCCGCGACTTTGTTAACGTAGAATACTTTCAACTTTTACACTTTCCCCGTATTGGTCCGGGCTCCTTCGTAGAATAGACCATCTGTCATCCTGCCAGGCAGCCCTTAAAAGGCGAGCATAGGCTTACCGTCACTAACACCGTGACTTCCTACTAGGTGATAGAGTTTCGCAGCGACTTGCCCGGATTAATACCACCACCTTACCTATTCATGGCGCCATAACGTCCAACGCTTGCTGTTAACGTGTTTCGGTTCGGAGGGTAAGGTAGCCGGTAAACTTACTTTTGCTCGAGGCCTAACAACAAGATCTCTGGTTAGCAACGCACCATTACCACCTTTGATGTCTCTAGGTGGCGTTAATGTCTTACTATCTGGAAATCCGTCTGCTTGTTTGCCTTCCATTCTCATAAAAAAACTTCTAAACTTTTATTATAGTCCTTTAGGGATTGATTTTCGAAAAAAAAATTTTAAATATTTTTTATGAAAGAAACAACAGGACTACTGACAAGACAAAAAATCCTTTGTTTTGATTTCGGGCCTTTGGCTAATTGCATATTAAATTTAGCCGTTAAAGAGCATCAGATTAACAGACTTTCGTAAATTTATTTTTAGCTAGCTTCCACCCGCGACTCCGTCCGCGCGGATGTCGGTCTTCGCGTGATAGAACTGAAAAATTAAGATTTTTTTTCTACGTATTTTTCCAGAGTAAAAAGTATCACATTTTCGCCCACGATGATAAGGTATATTTATACATAGTTTCATTGAAATCGAACCGTTAGTTATCACGTGATGCCTGAACATACAGACAGACAGACAGACAAACATTTTTTTAATCACCTATTTGGAGTAACACCTATCTTGCTATTTATTTTTTCAATATTTTTAATGTACAGAATTGACCCTTCCACAGATTTATTATATCTATAGATATTATGGATACCTATAATCCTTCTAATATTATAAATGCGAAATTTTATATGTTTGTTTGTTACTCCTTCACACAAAAACTGCTAAACCGCTTTTTACAAAATTTGGCACACATATAGAGAGTAACGTATGAAAGTAATGATTGTGATTGTAGCAGGCAATCACTGAGATTGTCGGAAAAAGCGAGCAAACGTATGCCTATAGGTCTATAGGATACGGTTAGGGTTAGGGTATGTCATGTTCTCGTATGGATGGTAGGCTAGCTAGCGGACTCTGATATTATTTGTCTTGCATCCGAAGCGAATGCGAAGCACCTTTAACATCTATTGTGTCTATAGCCCGCTGTTGTCTCTTACCAGGAGACCCTTGATGTTGGCTTAGTAGTAGTAATCGTTTAATATTAGTTTCTAGCTCGTATTTTATTTTAGAAAAAATATTTCATTAGAAAGAAACATACAAGTGAATTATTTCCAATAAAAGGCACTTGCACCACTTCACTCAATTTATTGGCTGGAATAGTTCAAGTGATTCTTATTGGAAATAAGTGGAATAATATTTCAGGGTGAGTTCAGTATTTATGCTCATTTATCATATATTTACTGAGGAATTATTTTTTACACATTTTTTTTATTTATTTACTGAACACAATACAATATAAAGTTGAAGTAGCATTTAAAATCCAGAAAGAATTGTAAAGAAAAAAGCGACCATTTATATCTAAGTGTAGTTATTTTCTCCGTGTTTGTGCGGGCTCCTTTGCAGAATAGACCATCTGCCTTCCTGCCTGGCAGCTTGTAAAAGGCGAGCATAGGCTTACCATCACTAACACCATGACATCCTACTAGGTGGTAGAGTTTTGCAGTGACACGTCCGGATCGGTACCACCGCCTTACCTGTTCCTGCCGCGATAAAGTCGGTTCGGAGGGCAAGGTAGCCGGTAAACTTAAATTTTCTCGAAACCTAACATCCCGGCTTTAGGTTGGCAACGCACCATCACCACCTTTGG
Organism: Calephelis nemesis; assembly: GCA_002245505.1. Taxonomy (NCBI): domain Eukaryota; kingdom Metazoa; phylum Arthropoda; class Insecta; order Lepidoptera; family Riodinidae; genus Calephelis; species Calephelis nemesis. The sequence continues at coordinate 181,889 of NJDD01001334.1, forward strand.
TGTCTCTAAGCGTCGGGAATTTCGTACTTGCCTTCCTTGTTTGCCTTCCAATATCATTAAAAAAAATATTTATCTTTTTGTTTCAATAGAAAGAAAAACATAAATAAGTAACAAGGTTGACAAAGTAAACGATATAACGGAAGTGAAATATGTGTATAGGTAATAGTATAAATTACTTATACTATTACCTATATGTGACACATATTTCAGTACACACATATTTAATAGTATAAGTAATATAAACCTATTTCTGAATTAGTCCGGGCTCCTTTGTAGAATAGACTATCTGCCTTCCTGTGCCAGGCAGCTCGTAAAAGGCGAGCATAGGCTTGCGTTCACTAACACCGTGATATCTGACTAGGTGGTAGAGTTTCGCAGCGACTCACCCGGATTGGTACCACCGCCTTACCTGTTCCTGCCGCCATAACGTCATAACGTGTTCCATTTCGGAGGGTAAGGTAGCCGGTAAACTTACTTTTGCTCGAGGCCTAACATCCTGGCCTCTGGTTGGCAACGCATCATTACCACCTTTGGTGTCTCTAGACGGCGGGAATTTCTTACCATCAGGAAATCCGTCTGCTTGTTTGCCTTCCAATGTCATAAAAAAAACTTACTATGCAGGAAATACAATTTTAATTTGTATTTAACATTTTTTTTCGTTTAAGATTTTCTTTAACTAGCCGACATATTGTTAATAGGCCGGAAAATAAATAATGTAAAAATTGGTTTTGAGTGAATACACATATAACTTCTGTGTCTAGCGATTTTGAATGCCCGGGTGAAATAGTGGGCATATAGTAGCATAAATAGTAAGCTATTTTGCATAATAATATGAAAAAAATAATATTTTGGTGACATATAATATAGTAATATATAATTTTCGTGACATGTGGCAATCGATGTCTCCTGCCTACCTCGCAAGATAGATCTTTACGGGGAGATATACAGAAGTATTTTCCTACCCACGACTATTCGAAGACAAAAAAGAAAAAGACAAACAATTTTGGCAAGTCTATATTATTCAATGTCAGTCAACGTTGTTTTTTTTAAAAGTAAAAAAACTCATTTTTTTCGTCAAGTCCGACGCCGGACTGCTACATCACAGAGGCTATAAATAAAATTTGAGATATGTAATACTCAAAGATATTGTCTTATTCTATTAGTACAGAAATATTTCCTAATATCAGAAGACAAATATAATCAGGATGAATTACCCCATGTTATCGGTAATCCCACGCACATCAAAGCACTCGTATTACCTAAGTATATGTCTGACTCGTCCTTGGGAGCTTATTTTAAATGATTCTAATATAACTTTCGTAAAAAAATCGTAATTTTGATAACCCAGGCCAGTGACGTAGCGTGAAATAATATGTAAGTGGGCAAAGTCGCATCGGCATCATTTTGGTAACGAACGCAGAGGGGCCTCTGCGTTCGTTACCAAAAGCAACCCAAAAACTTTGTCTTTTATTATTATTGCATCATGGTATTACCAAACATGATTTGACAACATACCTACTTTACTAATAGTGAAAAAATTATAAGCGCTACGATAGATGGGTAGGAGAGTATTTAAAATAAATACTTTTCAAAAAAGGTTTTATTTTTATTCTTACTCTATCTGTCTAGACTTTTTTAAAATCAATTAAGTTATATTATTACAAAAATAATGTTCTTCGGCTTTTTAATTTACAAAAATTCTCTACTAAGGGTTTGTAATTGATTTCTGATTCGATTGAAAGTATTGCTTAAGCAGACAGTTGCTCCTGTTTCATGCTTTTTCTTGGGTAGTTTTTAATAATTTTAATTTAGAAAAACTTCTTTCTGCGGAAGCTGTACTTACAGGCACAGTAAAAATAATTTGTTTGTATTTCAGATACAGAAAAGTGAGGCTAATATTTTTCAGGATGTCATTTAATTTATAATTAAACCAACATTTTAAATAACGTAGTGCGAGGCCCCTTTAGGTGCGAGGCCGTGGGTGAAGGCCCACTTTGCCCACGCCTAGCAACGCCACTGACCCAAGCAATAGTCTATTCTTAAATACAATACTTAACATTGTGTCAAGCGCTAATCTAATGACTTGTTAAAAGTTGTTACTTGGTAGAATATGGTAATACTACATGTATACATGTCCTTATGTCAATTCCTGTCAAGTCCCGTCAAAGCGATTTGCATAATTACCAGCTTATCCAAATATGGTCGAAATGAGAACGCTCCGAAAATCTATGGTGTAATATCGCAATATTCCAAATATAACCAAGTTGAGTAGGTAAGTATCCTTCTGACCGCATCTCCGAAAAGATAGGTAGAGATATGGTCGTGGCACTCACTATTAACCGGAAATTAATAAAATCTGGAAACCGGAAGTTTTCCTACTGTTTTCGCATCACGCCTGATGATAGACCAATTATTTTGTTAATTATTTTTTATTGAGTTGGTTATTGACAGGAAAAGGATCAAATGAATGAACTGGGATTGCACGGAAAATGAAAAAGACTTAATTTTTCCTATATACCTACAAACTCTTAGTAATTTCAAGTGATATGAAGTTGAAAAAGTTGACTAGTTTGTAATAAAAATTAGAAAAACAAATTTTAAATTGCAACTCGCCTGACCTGTAAATCGAACCCGTTATCAAAGCTTACACTATTTTAAATTTTTAAACTCTTAATTAGCTCCTAACTAGGTTTAAATCATTTTGTGTTTCACAGTTTAACTCAGGAACGTGCCAACGGCTCTAAGTGTTCTATACATTGAAATGCGCCCCGACTCAACACGCTGCGGCCCTTCCAAGTGTGCGCTATCCTTAAAACGTATATCTCAAAACGTAGACTAGGTTTTTTAGCTTATTCAAAAAAAGAAAACACCTAAAATAAACAACTTTAGAAAATGCAGCAGAATCAGCACTAGTTCCTGTTTGAAAATTACTGTGGATGCAAAGTCGTCCATTGATGCGTAAATACTTTTCTAAAGCTTATTTTGGCAGCTGAACTTGCAAATTATGTTCGACAATGTGACACTTTATTTTACGATACACTTGCGAATACATTATACGAAAATAAACGCTGATCGTCTACAACCTGCGAAAATATTTGGGGTTAACGAGCTGATATTTTTACTGAGTGAATAAACGTTTAGAAAAAGAGCAATACATTTATGGGGCTACATTTTTTTATGATGATGGGAGGCATACAAGCAGATTTCCTGATGGTCAGAAATTCACGCCGTCTAGAGACACCAAAGGTGATAATGGTGCGTTTCCAACCTGAGGCCGGGATGTAAGACCTCGTGCAAATTAAGCTTACCGGCTACCTCACCCTCCGAATTTAGGAAAAAGTAAGTATACCGGCTACTTTACCCTCCGAACCGAAACACGTCAACATCAAGCATTGGACGTTATGGCAGCAGTAATAGGTAAGGCGGTGGTACCAATCCAGCCGAGTCGCTGCGGTACTTTGCCACCTAGTATGATGTCACGGTGTTTGTGACTGTAAACCTATGTTCGTCTTTTACGAGCTGCCTGGCAGAAAGGCAGATAGATGGTCTATTTTGCATCAGGAGCCCGGATCAACTCGAGGAAAAACTGAAAGTCTGTGGTATTCGATTGGATTCTTCGATTTTATCAGCTGGATTCTTCGAGTTTTTTAAGCTGAAGTGATTTAGATGGTTCTTAGCAATTACAAATAGACTTTGTATGGGTTTCGTATGGGGAATTAATGTTGCTTATGATTAGATCACCTCTGTGGTCCAGCGGTCCGGGTGTTGGACTTGACTGCATGAGGTCTCGGATTCGAATCCCGGGTTGGCCAACAAAAAGGAAATTGGATTTTTCTAATTTTCTAATAAAAAAAATTGGAAATGTGCCCGGTTGGCGATAGGCTTGCCACCTATCACATTGTGGGACTTAGTGTCTTCGGCTAGTCGTGGGTGCCCTGGTTGTGCCTCTGCCTACCTCTTCAGGAATATGGGCGTGAAGATGCCTTATGATTAGTTTAAAATCGTGCAGTCATGTACCCAAATCTGGCAATTTATATGTGGTTTTTATCCTCGTATCACGTGAGGGGTGCGAGAAGGTTTCACTTAATACGTCACTTATTAACAATCAGATATAAATAAATATAAATACATTTGCTATTTTCGCGTCTATAAATTAATGAAGATTATAATTGATTTTTTTGCATGAGCAGTTCATTAGAATAAAAGATAAATAAAAGGAAACAAAAGGTAAGATGAGGTACATATTTGTAGAAGCAGCTTTTCTCGCGGGCTACAAACGAAATCACAAATTAGTTTTGCAAGAAAATCAGACAATCATAAGTGGGAACAAATCAAGTCCTACGTGATTGTTATCCCGTAGTACGTGACAGACGAAAACGATGTGATTCCGAGAACACATCACGTGTAAACAGCTTAATAATTAGTGAAATACATGCCCCTAATACTTTTCCTATGTTAGTTTCATATTCTTTTATTGGTTTCTTCTGGTGGTGGTATTATCCATCTTGCCCGGAGAAGGATCCACCGCCATTCCTATTTCTGCTGTCATAATAGCCATGTCATGTTCTGATCTGGAAAATAGCCAGTAGAGTTGCATAATAGGCCTAGCATCTTGACCATAGGACAATGATTATCTATACCATCTAAGGTGTATATAGGCTACGATCGTCTCTTACCATCCGCCGACTTCCATATAAAAAATGCTCTACATAAAAATCAATAGTTCTATAGCATTATATAAGTATTATTTTAAATCACCTTCATATTGCTCTGACATTGATTTCGTTGATAAAATCTGAGGACAGATAAAATGTTTATTTTTATGTCACAACCTTTCGTTATAATTTTATGCGGAAACACTTGTTTCCCGCGCTTTTTAGGCCGAGCTTTTAAGGCTAAATCGTTGCTTTTAGGCTAAGATAATAAACGCATTGGCTTGGGTGACTTTCCAGGGTTTGATAAAATTCTTTGCAAAGCTTTCCAATTAGGCTCTTTTTTTCGCACCGTGACCATGGTCACGTGTCACGGGCACATGACCAACGCCATCCAGGTTACGGAACTCATCCGGTTTAACAACACTGACTTTTTCTTATAACATTGGAAGGCAAACAAGCAGACGGATTTCCTGATGGTAAAAAATTCACGCTGTCTAGAAACACATGGTGCGTTGCCAACTAGAGGCCGGGAATTTAGGTCTCCAGCAAAGTAAGCTTACCAGCTTCCTTATCCTTTGAGCCGGAACACATCAACGGCAAGCGCTGATGTTACAGCGGCAGGACTTGGTAAAGCGGTGGTACCGATTCGGGCGAGTCGCTGCCAAACTCTACCACCTAGTCCCATGTCACGGTGTTAGTTAGACTTATACTCGCCTTTTACAAGCTGCCTTTCAGGAAGGCAGATATGGTCTATTTGTCGAAGGAGCCCGGACCAACACGGGGTGAGGCCTATCTTTGCCACTAAATCGTCAGTGCTCATTGGTGTAAGTTATAGTAGTTTGAATGGTCAATGCCAGTTTTTTATACTTCACATATAAATACACAAGACTAGCACAATTGGCCAAACACCCAGGCAACAAGTTCGTAAAGCACCTACAACATCTGTGGTGTCTTTAGGCCATGGTTATATTTTATCATAAGGAGAGCCGTGTATTTACTAGTTATCTTATTATATAAAAAAGTGTAAAGGTAGAAAAGACATGAATTTGGTAGCCTAATATCCGCCAAATTCATTCGGATTTATATTATTTTAAACTTAAAGGAATGTCGAACTAGGCCGAAATGTCGACAAATAAAATAAAAATGTATCGTTAGTATCCTGTATAATAATTAAAATTGCTTATTCGGAAAATTATGCTATGAAATTCCGTTTTGAAACATAGAGAACTTTGTATATAGCAAGATGTACTCAAATTCGAAGTTTTTTTGGAGCGAAATTCCGTAACTAAGTTCCAAATGTATTTGAAGGTCCCTAATAATGTGATATTACTTAGTTGAGCATTTAATTTTTCAAGTATGAAAGGTAAATTTATTGTCAGAAATGTGAATTGCAATATGCAATTTCTTACAAACAACCAATATTATATAATACCAGGGATAAGTAAATGCATTGTCTTTGATAACACTAACTGTTGCCCGTGGCGTTGCCCTCGAAATTAACGGTACCACAGGATCATTTTATCGAAATAAAAACTATCCTATGTGTTAATCCAAGTTACCCTCTACGTGTGTGGCAAATTTTATGAAAATAATTTCAGCAGTTTTTGCGTGAAGGAGTAACAAACAAACATACAGACTTTCGCAATTATAATATTAATAGGATAACACTCTGTGCTAACTAGTTGACAATATTCTTGGCATTATTAATATGCAAGTTGAATGCTAGTTGGTAGTGAGACTATGCCTAAAATGATTTAGTCTGTGAACTCAATAGTTTTGGATCACCTATTTAATATTCCACTCACAGTATTGACTTAAGGTCTAGACTCTGTATTTACCCGCCAATTTCACCAACTGTCACTGGTCTTTACCTTCTAATAACAACACCGTAATATTTTTATGTTAAAGGATAGCGTAGAAAGATCAGGCTCTCCTGGTGGTGCATCACAATATTATAGCCAGGATCTTAAACTATCTTTAAGCTTTAAGCTAAGTAATTGCATTGATAAACTTAAGTAACAAACCGGAAAAGTTCAATGGCGAGCACTTTGAACTGGTCATTTTTTTATATGACTAATGTGTTGCTAGCCTCGCGGTTTCATAACTTCACCGGACTATAGCAGGACATTGTGATCACTTCTCCAGTAAAGTATACTTCTATTTTTTTATGATATTGGAAGGCAAAAAAGCAAACGGATTACCTTATGTTAAGAAATTCACGCCGCCTAGAGATACCAACGGTAGTAATGTTGCCAACCTTAGACCGGGATGTTAGGCCTTAGCAAAAGTAAGTTTACCAGCCACCTTACCTTTCTACCTGGTATACGTCTACACCAAGCACTGACGTTATGGTGGCAGGAGTAGTTAAAGTAGATGTATCGATCCGGAAAACTGCGAATAAATGTTGAAACTCTACCACCTAGTCAGTTATGACGGTGATAATGACGGTAAGCCTACTCTCGCGTTTTACGAGCTGCCGGGCAGGAAGGCAGATGGTCTATTCTACAAAGTAGCCCGGACCAAGACGGGGACCAATCCGGGCGAGTAGTTGCAGGAATTCATCATGTACCTATGGTACAGATTGACTATACGTCATGACTATTTACTAGTCGTTTTTCATGACGTTTATATTGATAGTTTAAATTATGCATTTTACAGAAAATGATTGTGTTGTTTAACGTAAAAAATTAGCATTTTCTTCGATTTCTCTGAGATTATGTGACAGGTACATAAAAAGTCGAACATATAAACCCCTTTTTTCAAGATCAGTGGTCCATTAAATTTCTGTTAGATAATTCAACGTGAGCAACGTCTACTGTCTCATTTATAAAAATAGACTTAAGTAAGAGTAAAGTTGATATTATATCATATATTACAGTGTTATAAAGACTTTAATACTAGGTTGAACCTTAGAGTAATTTAGCCCATGTTTATTTATTCTTATAAATAAACAACGGTTAACGATACAAATTTGTAACTTAAAAGAACTGTCCTTAAACTGCCAGTGAAGCCTGCCCTGTGGCTGACCCTCAACGATTATCACATGGCCGAAGTAATTTCATATTACACAAGAGATAAATTCACCTTTACACCTTTTTGTTATGAGGCGATAATTGTTTATTATTTTTAATGTTAAAATTGTTTTAATACAATCTTTTACGGTATTTGGCATTTGCAAATGCATTGTTGTGTTGTGTTGTTTCGGCATGATTGATTTGTGTTACAAATTTAAATTTTGTTTTAAATAAACTTTATGAGAGTTTTGTCACCATCAAGAAAAAAAGTGGTGGTATTTTTTTTCGTAATTATTGAATTTCGTGTTTATATTGAGTGAAATTAGTTAATTTTTGTGGCATTTTGTACAATTAGGTTCATTGAATGTGCATAAATGAAACAATTACGAAGAAATTAATGTATCGTGCATTTCCTCATCACCGCAAAATGAGCTTGAGTAATGAGGCCACCGCTTTACTCACGACCTGACATGACTTTCTTTGACGACTTATGAATAATTTTAATTAATTAGATTTTGTTAAATCGGGTAACTTGACGCAATGTTCCACTTAGACAATAGCAATTGCTAACGCAAGTACCAAAAACTAAAGAAACAAAAAGGAATAAACATTTTGAAACACAAAGAAGCCGATAGATGATGATTAATCCATAAGCTGGTTGTTAAAGTTAACTAAGTTTACTTACTTTATATACATTTCATTTGTGACAAAACTGGTCTAATGTAGAAATGACAACAATATAATTATTTTAAATATTTAATTTACAATAATCAAAGAATAAAATAACTTTATAAACTTAATTACAAACATAGTCTTGCATTAAAATAAAGTGATTATCTCTTGTAGTTATCTGTTTAACGGTGTAAGGTATACAGGGGTAAAGAAGTTAAAGGTGCAGTTTCATGGACTGTTGAACTGTGATGAGATATCGCAGAGTCAGGAGTCCGGTATACGGCAGTTGACGCATATACTGGCGCGTGCAATACGGGAGCGTGTAATTCCGTTGTATGTAATACAGGAGCATGTAATTCCGTTGCGTGCAATACAGGGGCGTGTAATACATGCGTACTACCATGGTCAACTGATTGGCTGCTCGTAGTTAAGGTTGATTTTGCTAGTGGCACATACGATGCGTATTCTGTCGAGTGCAATACTGGAGCATGTATTTCTTGGGTGTGTATTGCGGGCAATACTGGCGCGTGTATGACGTGTGTGCTGCCATGATCCACAGTTTGACTGCTTGATGTTAAAGTTGATTTAGTCAAAGGCACTAATGAATTGTAGGAAGTGTACACAGGCGACGCAAAAGCGCCAGCCAAGATAGCGCAAAACAATATCTGGAAAACAAATGAAATGTTATTTTTTTTAAAGCGAGTTGCCACACTACGCCTAAGTATTTAAAAGTCCAATTTTCATTCCCATATCCGATGAAGACAGAGTAGACAGAGGCACAATCAAGTACTCATAATTAGCCGAAGAAACTAAGTCCCGCAATATAATAGGTGAGGTGGCCTATTGCCAACCAGACACATCCAATCACAAGCAACGTTGTTTTTTTTTATCAAAAAATTAAAAAAACCCATTTTCTTTTTGTTGTCTGACCTAGGAATTGAGTCTGGACCTCGTGAAGCGAAGTCCAACATCAAAGCGCTACACCACAGGAGCGGTCTTAGTATTTATATTTTCCGTTTTTCGAAATTGTAAAAGATTCCACATATATATGTGAAAGCCAATCTATTCAAGAAAAAGCTTTGGGATAGGTGACAAGAAGACCTAATCTTCATATTAATATACTAACGATATAATTACTCTTACTATCCATACATGATTAAGAGCCTTTTTTAACCCCTCATGCAAAAAAAATGTAATAAATTTGACGTGGCTGTATGTTTGTCTGTGGCATCATAACTGTTAAACGGATGGATAGATTTTTTGTTTGAAAGCTGACGTAATCAATGGGTTTCAGCTATATTACGTGTAGGTTTTTTGGGATTTTGAATTGGTTTTTTTTTTTCATTTTAGTGTTATCACTTACTCTCATCTCAACTCTTAGTCAAAATAAACATTATTGTGCACATATTTAAATAAATAAATGATGCAATAGAATGGGATTTTGAGTCATAGAAAAAGTGACCATGATGTAATGTCGAAGGAAATGTGATCATAAAACACCATACTTTAAATAACTAAGTAATAAATTCCCAAGTCAAATTATACATTTTTTTAAAATATAAATCAAATGTTTGCTCTCTACAATGCGGTAGATAGAATATGTCGGTATTGTAAAATATATCTGTTAATACTCCTTAACACACGTAACACTTAAAAATATTTCATTTCATTTGATTTAACACCAAAAACAAAGCAAAATTTCATCGGTACAATAGAAATTTGTTTATTGCCATATAAAACAAAAAACTCTGCCAAAAATCAGCAAAATTATTATAAAAGCCAAAATAAATATCCGTTTCCGGTTACAACAAACAATATAGACAAAAGGATTTTATTACATTTGCTGGACGTAACCTTTAAGGGCGGGTTATTATCAGCCGTGAAATTTGACCTAGGAGTGTATATTTATATGGAGTATGCACATCAAATATGACAGATTGTTTTAACTCGTTTGATTTGTGGCAGGTCTGAATTACATAAATTGTTAGTAAATACCTAAGACACTATGTGATGTAAGTTATGCAATACCACGTATAAATGTATAAATAATATACCTGTATTTTGCTAATCTTAATCTTAATATAATAAATCTTAATCTCAGCTTCGAATGCCAAAAGCACCGAATTGAAAATGATAATTTATTTGTAAAATATAATGATAATAATGTTTTTATTACTGGATACTTTCCCGTAATATAATTTCAAATAAGTAAGGATGTCTAAACATTTATTAGAATACTAAAGATTATTGCTAGTAACTATAACAGCACAGCACAGCACACGCTGAAAAGATGAGTTCAGTGTGTGATAAGTGAAATATGGTTGTAATGATTTAAATAAGACGCCAATTATGCACATGCGATAACCAAATGTCCCCATTACCTTACACGTCTAATAATTTTGTTTCATTGAATTCAATATTAGTGTTGATATAAAAAGAGCTTTTAAATTATATTAAAATTGACATTGGTTCAAAACGAGTAGTAATTAAAATCTAAGTAAGTGTGCAGTCGACATTAATTATACTCTAAGAATTAATCGTAATAAACTACGAAGTACGAACACCGGAAGCAGGAAAAAAGGTGATATTGAGTAGGTGCGGAGTCACTAACCTCACTTCAGGTAGAGTTGGAAATATACGTCGTAATTTTGTGTAATATTAGCTATAAGATTATAATATTCAGTTTTGTTATTGGAAGAAAGGTAAACAAGCACATACATTTTCTATGTTCAATATTTCATAAAGTTTTAGGAAAGCAAACTGTGAGAATTTTGCTTACGATAAAGAATATTAATCGAAGACTATATTGATGTTAAAGGTTGTAAACTTGGGCTGATAATGTTAAGTCTTTCCTTAAATAATTAACTGGTATCCTTACTCCCCAATCTAAGCTGTTAAAATGGCAAGCAGTCATGTTGTAGTGGTTAAAAAGCAAAGTTGGTAGGTAGGTATGGCCCGGAAAAAACCTTGCAGGATACTACGAGTACCTCTAAGTCTGAATATATGAGTCTGAATCACCTGTGTCTGATATGAATGAAACTGTTATAGGTGTGTCACAGACTTATGGCTAGGGCTAAACAACCTTTATGTATACAGTCTACTGGCTCCTAATAACTCCTAGATATTGGCTGTGTGGTTGGTGCTCGGATAAAATGTTTTGACACTACCACCAGTTATCTTGTAAAGACCTTGACAAATGCTTGCACCTTACGAGGCAGGGAGGCAGATGGTCTACTCTTCACCTGAGTCTCGGACTCATTAGGGGAAATAAAAGTAAATAAAGATCGCCTCTGTGGACTAGCCATCCGGCGTCGGACTTGACTCCTTAAAGTCCCTGGTTGGATCCCTGGGTCGGGCAGCAAAAAAGTAGAAAATGTGTATTTTCAATTTTCTAAGAACAAATAGGTACTTCGCCCTAGATTGGACATGTGCCAGTTGGCGATAGCTTTGCCACCTATCACGTTGTGGGATTTAGTGTCTTTGGCTAGACACGGGTTGTGCCTCTGCCTACTTCGCTACCCTGATATGGGTATGAAGACACGTGAATTTAATGGAAAACTAGCAACTAAAGTAAACATGGATAGAATTTCTATATTTTTCACCTATCGTTTTAAATGGATAAACTTGACGAATCTTCAGTTTCGAAAAGTTTTATTGGATGATAAAAAAGGGATTGAGTTATATTTGGTTCCAAAACGCTGATGATGTGAAAGCGAAAACTGTCAACAAAAATGTTAAATAATATACGTGTTATTTAAATTAATAATGAATGTGGAAGAAGCCAAGCAGACCGTGAGATTTTGGTTTAGACTCGACAGCATCTGCCTAACCCGCAAGGGATTTGGTGTGAAGATATATATTTAAAAAAGCGTGTGATCAAAATACTTACACTGGTAAACATTTTCGTTGGCTATTGACCCACTGATAAGACGAAATTCGCGACATGTCCTTATATACTACATTATTTATTAGTCAGTCTGAATTTCGACACCTACTTGTAGTACAGCCAGCAAGATGTATTGAAAGAAATAATCAGTACAGGTTTATACGTCATCTATATCTATAAACATAAATTGACAGTGATCTTGTCTTCGTGGTCAGAAAATATTACATTATTCTTTACTTACTTTTTTCGAGAAAAAATAACAATTAGGAAATGTACATTTTCAATTTTTTTATGACGGGGATTGGATATGTGCCAGGCTAGCGATGGGCAAACCTATCACATTGTGAGGCTTAGTGTCTTCGGCTAGGCCTGGGTGCCCTGGTTATTCCTCTGCCTACTGATCCGGATATGGATGTGAAGATACTACTTTTATTCTTTTCAAACAATTACATTCCTTGCAGTAACAAATATAAAAAGATGCATTTTGTAAGTATTGTGTAGACTTTAGTTATGCGACCGTGTATTACAAAGATTAACCTTTTTTGTATATTAAATATTCACAAATTTATATTAATAGTTAGCAATATTAATATTACTAGTCAATGTAATTAATATTACTAGTTGGTGTCCCATCTAATAAGGTACTATTTATTAACTATGTCTATTTTCTCTAGAGTCCAATCTATTAACTTTGACTAGTGAATCTTCATTTTTTTAATAAAGTATCTTCAGTAACTTCACGCCCATATCCAAGATTTTTTAATGTTCCTCTAAACTTTGTTTTCTATTTTGTATGATTCTTCTGACAGTAAATAATAAAAAAATAGGGAAATATTCCGTTTCTGCGTGATGTGGTGAACTGAAACAAAGCCTCATTTTTATATTAAGGATAGATTCTAAGTCTTCAACAAAGTCGGGTTTGACATTGAGTCAATTATGCTTAATGGACTGCTCGACTAATTCTTAATTACCGACGCAAAACGAGGGTTTTATAAGTCTGAGGTTTCTGTCTGTGTGGCATGATAACTTTTGAATGAATGTACCGATTTTGATGCGACGATTTTTTTTGAAAGATGAAAGAAAGATTATAAAGACATTTGAGTTTTAAACAAAACTTGGAAAAATATTGGGTAGTGCTAAGTTCGCCGGGACAGCTAGTAATATGTATTAATTGCGGCCCGCCCCGGCCGGCATATTATACGGTTATGAAATATACCTATAAACCTTCCTCTTCAATCACTTTATCTATTAAAAAACAGCTTAAAAATCCGTTCCGCAGTTTTCAAGATTTAAGCATACAAAGGGACATAATGACACAGGAAGCGACTTTGTTATAAACTACGTGTTAATATATATTTCGTGTTCTACGTGTATTGGGCGTATAACTAAAAGGGGTTTGAATAAATAAGGAAGCTTATTTAGACAAATATTTTCAGTCGAAACATCTCATAAAAGAAGGAAATCTGTGAGTGTAGGTGGAATAATAAATAAATAATATTGTTCATTCACTGGTGTTAAATCAGATGGTATCTTATGTTTTATGGATTTGGTGTAAACGTATGTAGCTTGTTCCAGTGTGTAAATGTATAATTTTTTTATGGAATATTTTATGTAATCAGGCATCACTTTGCGTAAACTTATCTTAACAGATGTAGAATAGACCGTTTAGTTCGTGGAACCTATGTAACTCTTATAGCTAGAAATCTCGAAATCTCATTCCAAACTCAATGGTATCTACAGACCTTGTAAAGTAGGGTTACTCTTGAATCTCGATTTCATGAAAACTGCAAATTGGAATCGGATATGTCGTTTAGGTTTTGAACATAGTAATAGCGGATTATTAACAAATAATTTCACTGTCGCCTTTGTGTTCTAGTGGTACGGCGTCGGCCTTGACTTCTTGTGGTCCCGGGCTTGATCCCTGGGTCGGGCAAACAAAAACAAAAAAAAATTTAGTTTTCTAATAAAAATAAAGTTACGCCGGATTGTATATGTGCACGGTTGACAATGGGTTTCCGGTTTGCCACCTATCACATTGAGGGACTTCGTATCTTCGGCTAGTCGTGGGTGCCCTGGCTGTGGCTCTGCCTGCTACTTCGGGGATATGGGCGTGAACATACTTGACTTTCTTAATTTTTGTACAGTATTTGTAAATAAAAACAAATAATAAATCATCTCGGAGACCTGCATCCGGACAAACATGGGGATATTATTTTTTTACTCAACTAGACTAAAATAAGTATTTATTTTGTACGGTTTGGACAGTTCATATACATATTATATTTGTATGTGTAATATGGATTGAACAAACCTCGTTGTTTTTCCCTTTTCTGTCGCTATAATCAATCTGTCATGTTCTGTTTCGGAAGGTAAGGTAGCTGGTAAACTTACAGCATAAGCGGGATGATAGATCCTGCCCAGAAGACAGCGACGCACCTATAACATCTGTGTTGTCTTTAGTCAATCTTACTATCGCAAAAACCATGTTCTTATTCGTAATCAGAATAAGAAAAACCTTTGTTCTCTGGGACCATTGAAGTGGTTTTTGTGCGCGTCTACAAATTTATAAACTACCACCGGATCGGAGCGGTCAGACGCTGAGTAGATCCGTTGATTTCTTAATAAAAATCAAAATAAGAAATACATATTCCTATCTAATTTAACATATGCTTCACAATCATATAAAACAAAATAAAATGTCTAGATTAAATTAGATATCTATGAGGTGGCTATTCTGAAAATGATTGATAGCTTATAAAGTGACATTTATTGCAAATTAGGTGACAAAGATAGCTTCGGCTGTGATGTATCGATATACGTATTATCAGGCATACCTCTTAATTTGACCCAGTTGCGTAACCAATCAAAATTGTTATCAATGTTTCGTAGGGACCTTGATTATTACGCTGTCGGTCAAATTAATAGGCGCAAAACAATTTGCGTAACCAGAGTAATTTGCGAACTTATTTTAGACTTGGTTGGGTTGGATGTTGACATATTCATCCATTTATTCATACACTAGTTTGCAATTGCGGCTTTGTTTTTCGATTTAACCGCCTTATCACAAATACGCCAATTTTAGATAGTTTTTAGTTAAACACATGTTTAAATAAACACAGTCTGAAATTGACATCCAACTATCAAAAATAAGCCAATTTTAGATTGTGTTTAATTAATGACACGGTTTTTAGACATAATTATAGACGGTGTTTAGTTTAACACATGTTTAACTAAACTCGTTCTAAAAATGACATCCAATAATAACATACTCCAAGTGGTTGATGCGGTAATATGCTATTAATTATAGTCAAATTTTATACCGTGCTTAGTAAAAACAAAACTTAAGTTTAACGAGAGTTTAATTATTTTTGAAGTAAGACAGTAAGAAATTACACTTTGCTGTCAGTTTTACCAGTCACTGAATCACGTTTAAGAGATGGTAAACAATTATAAAGATTTCGTTTAAATATCAGAAACCTTCATAAACGGTCGGTTATCCGTCAGGTAGTTCAATGAATGTGGTAATATTGACGCCAAAATCTATCGTATAATGGCTAGTTAAGTATTCTGAGTAAGTATATTACCACCCGTATCCCCGAACAGGAGACTAAAGGTATAGCCAGAACATCAAAGATTAGCCGAGGGTAGAATGTCTGCAATGTGATGTAACAAATGTCATAAAAAGATTAGCCAACCACGAACAGCGTTGTTTTTGTTCCAAAATTGAAATCAAAACACATTTAAAGACGTCTGACCCGGAAATAGAAACCGAGACCTAATGTTATCAGTTGAGTTCCAACACCGGAGAATAGATTCCACTAGAGAACAGAGACAATCAAATAATCTGAAGAACAATTTAGATCCTACTTTATCGATTTTGATAAAACGCACTTAGGTTTCCAAATGAACATTTCTTAAATATCAAAAGTTCAATTATTTTGAAAGTTTTTAAAACATGTAAAAATTGAACAATATTTTAGTTACAGTAATCTATCGCAACTCTTTTAAAACAAATGCATATACAGAGACCTTCAATGATTTTATATATATAGAGACATATTTCAAGTACGCATTAAACCAGTGGAAAATGATATGATCAAAAATAATTCGTTACGATGTTTCTCATACCGTCCATTTAATTAGTACATTTATTTTGATGTTTATCTCTTAAACGATACAATAATTGAGGTATAAACATTAAAACCTAAAAGAAATGTATAATTTCGATTAATTTGTAAAGAAATTATGGCAAAACATATTTAATATTGATATAATGTAACATAAACTTATACTTGTTTTATATTTTTTTTATGATATTGGAGGCAAACAAGCAGACGGATATCCTGATGGTAAGAAATTCACGCCGCCTAGAGACACCAAAGGTGTTAATGGTGCGTTGCCAACCTGAGGCCAGGATGTTAGGTCTGGAGACAAAGAAAGTTTACCAGCTACCTTACCCTCCAAACCGGAACACGTCATGACGTTATGGCGGCAGAAATAGGTAAGGCGGTGGTATCAATCCGGTTGAGTCGCTGCGAATCTCTACAACCTAGTCAGATGTCATGGTTTTAGTAACGGTAAGCCTATGTTTGCCTTTTACGAGCTGCCTGGTACGAACGCAGATCGTCTGGTTTTGCAAATGAGCCCGGACCATCATGGGGAGACCTCCAATGTGTACTGAGTTCTTTGCCCTCCAGCGCGGAGTTGAAAACTGCGCTAAGAATACTAAAATAAGAAAATTTGTAATAATCCGGATGAATTGCAGAAGAGCACCCTACCACTCTCCAGGACATTTTATTCTGGTAAAATATATTTCAAAGTTGATCAAATTGCTCGGATATTATCCGGAGGTGTCGAGTCTCCAAAACCTGTTTGTATGAATAAGGAGGAAGACAGACAAGTCTGCTAAGATCGTAAGATATGGCTTTCGATACTCTCTGCCTACACTGTGAGGGACTTGGCGTGTATAATGTATATATAAGTATTTTCTACCCCGTTACCGTGATTTGTAACAATGTTTTTCCCGGATTTAAATTGCGAGAGAAGTCGCATGCAACAACTAGTGCTTACATATTTCGCGAGTCTACAAGGCCACTTATGTTAAGCAGTTGCAAATAAAATTGATTATAGCATTGTGCTGGAGGTCCTCGTTATTCCAATCAATCATTATAATGAGAGAATTATACTTAAATGTAAATATGGAGGCGATATCTTGTTAAATTTATGCCTGTAATTTAAAACCATTTAAATATGTGGCACAAACTTTGATAATTCTTACTTATATTATAAATATGAAAGTTTGTTTGTGCATTCTTTCAAGTCCTTACCGAACGATTTCATACTTTGATTTTTGTGTGGTGACAATTTTAATGTAATTTTAGACAAGTTTCTGAGGTGGTAACTTTGAAACGCATTTATAAAAGTAAGTAACTATTATTAAAAAAAGAAGTGGAGCCTTCTTTATATCTAACGTGAGTAAAACCCAGAAAAAATTAACTCAGTAAAACTGCAAAAACCGACTAGAACTATTTCATTAACAAAACGATATTATTTTTTCTAAAGGTAGAAAATATAATTATATACCCCATTTATATAAACCTAATCTAAATATGTAAAAGTAATATCTTGACCTATCTTCCTAAAAAAGAAACATCGAAATCGGTAAAATAAGAAAATAGAGTAAAGTAAACAATGGTCGTGGCTACATCTGTCAATGCCTTCTGGTATTGGAAAATGTATTTATACATATCTTCACGCCAAGTCCCTTACAGGGTAGGCTGAGAGTATCGGGCGTCAAATCTCACGATCCTGAAAAACCTTTCTGGCTTCCTTCATATTAAATGTAAGTATAATTTTATGTATTTTTGCACGTCATTTCCACACTTCTCTATTTTCTGCAACTTTGACAAATCAAACTACCTAGATACTTGGCAAATCATGTTTTCTTAAAATTAACACGTTTTTACTTTCTCAAAATATTACCATATTTACTTGACACAAATGCTTACGACTGACTCCACCCTTGGTAATTGCTAAACATTCTGCATGACTAAAACAGGGAGAAGGACAAATGGATTTCGACATCTCAACGATTTCAAGGTGAAAGAAGAATAAATTTAGTAAAACGGATAATGCCGTGGGCAACAACTTGTACCAACGTGTACCGGTAGTGTGTGTAGTGAATGTGTAATTTTTTAAAGAATCTGTATATTAATACGTGATGCCAAAATTTTGGGCCCCCGTTAAAGAAAATTGAGCCGACGCAGGAGCATAAAATATAAACTTGTAGTTTTAGTGTAGGAGAAGTGCAGAACGCTAATATTTTTCAATAATAATGCTTATAAAGTACATTAAATCAATTGATAAAACATTACCAACACTACCATACATTTGATACACACAAACAAATATGTCTATGATAACAACATGATAAATGTAACAAGCTAATATTTATTTCAAAATTTAAAAAAAAGTTTGGGAAATACGTGTGTTAGAATTACTTAGGCATTCCGATATAATCTACCAACTTGTTATGGCCAAATATTTTACTATTGACCAGATTTCTGGTATACAAGGGGCATTTATAAAGAAAATCCTAGATTATAGTTTTAAATCATGTTTTTCAACAAATGAGTCCCTCAGATAAACATCTAAAACAAATCAAAATTTAAAACAAAATGTAATGGCAAGGAAAAAGGTTTCTCTTTCAATTTCTTTTTTTTCTTGGTCAAATTTCTTGTCCACGCTTAACATACGTAGCCTATTTGGACGGTTTTCAGTCAGTTGAATATGGCTTAGTATCTTCGGCTAGTCGTGGGTGGTGATGCCTCTGCCTACATTTTCGTGGGTATAGGCGTAAAGATACTTTTTTACTCATTTCATATTTAACTAAAGTAAGGATGTCATTAAGATTATCAGTAATAATAATTAAAAAAACTAGATAATGTTAATATTTTATTTAATTGATAGTCTCGGTTACCTCAAAAAGTGTGGTCACCCAAGATTTGTAAGGTCATTATACCCAGCACTTATCTATAAAAATAATCTTTTGTCTATTGTTCTGATTTTATGAGCAACGGGTGGATGGGTGTGTCTGTAGCATAATATGTTAAGACCTTCAGTGTGACCCAACCTTTATTGAAATATATGCCAATTTTATGGCTATTTGGATATACCTAAGTAAATAGTTCACCTACTAATTGTATGAGTTTTGTATCTAGGCTATTTAATAAAAACATGAGTTGGAGATAATTCATTTTAAAAAAATATTAATAAATCTTAAAAAAATAAGTAGACATCTTTACTAAGAGGTAGGCAAGGTTATAATTAGGCCATCTACGATCAGCCGATGATACATGATCCCTCATGATTTGATAGATGACAAGCGTATCCTTAATCTAGCAACTAGCTAATGCTGGACAAAATATTTTTTATTGAAAATTAAAAAAAAATGAGTTACCCGACCCGGGAATCGAATCAACCTCATGTAGTTAACACCAACAACCAATATACCACAGAGGCGGTATTCTAAAGGTCCTGTCCTAATTAAGTGTCCTTATTGCTTAATGTTACTTGATCTTCGAAGACATCTTAAAAGAGCATCTGCTTTATTAAAGTGAAATATCAGTCGTAATTATTCACAAAACACGTGTCAACTTGCCGAATAATGAGCAGCCGTCGATCAATGTTGCTTCACCAAAAATACTTTAGTATTATTTCTGTAAATAAATGGTACTTATTAAATTTTATATCGTGAGTTGAAATCACATATTTTAACGGCAGACTAAAGTAAGTAAGTGTAAGTAAGTGTCTTTACGTCCATATCCCCGAAGAGGTAGGCAGAGATACAACCAGGGAACCCACGACTAGCCGAAGACACTGAGTTCCACGATGTGATAGATGGAAAGTCTATCGCCAACCGGGCACGTATCCAATTTCGAGCAACATTTTTAAAGTTATACTTCTTTTGGCGCGTTAGAAAAAAATGATGAGGGTAAATTCCTAAGATGCGCGCGCACACCGTCACGAAAAACCGACATGATAAAGTTAGCTATAGATAACATTTTAGTTTTTCAAAAAAAGGTACCTTAAATAGGTATCAAATAAACTTTATTTCACTAAATAATGCACTATAATAAAACGTTTAATGTATTAAGTACCTTTTTTATATGGTTAGTGTCATTTTATCTACAAATGTAAAATAAGGCAAAAGATAAAATTTTTAAAAAGATTTTTATCTTATTACGCCGAAGAAGTATAACTTCTAACGCGTGTACATAAGTAGACACACATTTTTTTTATTAGTAAATTAAAGAAACCAAACTTTCATTTTGTTGCCCGACCCGAGAATCGAACCCGGAGCCTCATGAAGTCAAGTCCAACACCTGGACCGCTAGACCAAAGAGGCGAAAAAATAAAAGTATGGAACTTTTATTTTTTATGATATTGGAATGCAAACAAACAGACAGATTTCCTGATGGTAATAAATTCACGCCGCCTAGAGACACCGAAGGTGGTAATAGTGCGTTGCCAAACTGAGGCTGGGATGTTAGGCTTCGATCAAAAGTAAGTTTACTAACTTTTCCGTCCAAACCAGAACATGTCAGCATTGATGTTATGGCGGTAGGAATAGGTAAGGCGTTGGTACCAATCTGGGCAAATCGCTGCGAAACTCTTCCTACACCGACACCTAGTAGGATGTCACGATGCTAGTGACATTAAGTATATGCTCGCCTTCTACGAGCTGCTTGGCAAGAGAAAGCAGATGGTCTATTCTGCAAAAGAGCCCGACCAACACGGGGAACTACTTTCATACTGGTATTATGCGAAAATCTGTCTATCTGTTGCTCTTACACAGTTGATGGCCAATATTAATAACCTAACTAAGATAAGCGATAGTTTTATTTTTTAATGATTAACAAAATATCTTAGAAGCAAATCTCTAGTCTTAGCTTCTGTGGTCTAGCGATCCAGTTGTTGGACTTCACTGCATGAGGTCCCGGGTCGATTCCCGAGTCGGGCAACAAAAAGATCATTTGATTTTTCCAATCTTCTAACAAAAAAATGTTGCTCGGGACTGGACATGTGCCTGGTTGGCGATAGATTTTCCATCTATCACATTGTAGGAATAAGTGTCTTAAAAAAGTCATGGGTGCCCTGGTTGTATCTCTGCCTACTTCTTCAGTGAAATAAGCGTCAAGATACACCACTGCACATGTCAATGCCCTTTTTATTATTACATTGACATATGCCAAGATCCAACCCAATAGATCATTAAATACAACAAAAGTTATAAGATAAAGTCTTTATTCAAATAAGGAATGTAACCTCTACCCTTGTGCTTTATAGCCAATATTATTACAACTAGACTCAAGATAAACGAGACTTAATAAGCTACTATATAAGATTTCTCAATAATAACAGTATGAGCTGCTCTATAAAAACTTCAATAAATTTACTAGCTTTTATTTTTCTTTGATCTGTGGGATATAAATATCCCCTAAATCAGTAATTCGGGTAAAAGGGGCATCGAACTGTTTTTGAAAGTACCACCTTGGGGCCAAACTGAACCAGGTTTTCCCTGACATCAACCATTAGTCAACGTGTCAAGACGACAGTTTGTACTTTTTTCGACGTCACTTATTTCCCGAATGTCGAGAAATATATGATTGAACGTTTGTGATACTTATATTCTCTTGTAATTTTTTTTTATTTTTTATTATTAGACTACCTAATAATAATAATTGCTAAACTGCAAAGAATATTAGGGTTTATAAATTTACTTCTTGTTTTTTTGGTTGAGCTACAAAAAAATACACTTATCTATCTTGTAATATTTTAATTGAAAAAATGATTTTTGGGTGGTACGATCATAACTTTTAAACGACAGGACCGTTTTTTTTATGATACTGGAAGGCAAACAAGCAGATGGATTTTCTATTGGTAAGGAACTCACGCCGCTTAGAGACACCAATAACTGGTGCGTTGCCAACCTGAGGCCGCGATGCTAGACCTTGAGGAAAAGTAAGTTTACCTTACCCTCCGAACGGAAACACGTCAATGGCAAGTAGTGACGCTATGGCGGCAGGAAATGGTAAGGCCGTGGTACCAATTCGTTCTCATCAAACTCATCATCGACAATGTCGACAAATTAAGCTAAAATGCATGCACTATTAGGTAAGTGTAACTCAAAAACAAGTAGTCGCCTCTGTGGTCTAGCGGTTCAGGTGTTGGACTTGACTGCATGAGGTCCCGTGTTCGAATCCCGGGTCGGGCAACAAAAAAAATTTGGTTTTCCAATTTTCTAATAAAAAAAATACGTTGCTCGGGATTGGATATGTGCTCGGTTGGCGATAGGCTTGCCTCCTATCACATTATGGGACTTAGTGTCTTCGGCTAGTCGTGGGTGCCCTGGTTGTGCCTCTGTCTACCTCTTCGGGGATATGGGCGTGAAGATACTAGTCTGTATATGATAGAATTAATATGGGACTATCTCAAAATCACAGCCTATCTTTCTACAAAAGAAATATAAAAGCCGGTTGGCTATTAGCCTGTAAACGCGCCAGGTACAAAAACAAAAAATAACTTAGTCAATATAAGAACCTCCTTCTTTTTTGAAGTTAGTTAAAAATGACTTTTTACAAGACTTACAGATACATATTATGTATGATTGCTGTCTTTAATGATTTATTTAATCAAAACAAAAACTTGCATCTAGGGGAAAATAAATGAATCCCCAAGTTCTTAAGCTGATATCCCAAGAGTATCCAGCTTCTAAAAACTGTCGTTGTAGCGGAATATTTGGTTGCTTAATATAAAGAGGCGTGATTAGATTAGACCTTCTCAGATCCTTTTCAGAATTACTAATCCTCATAGTATCTAAACTCGAACTACCGTCTCATTAAGAAACATAGACTAAAGTATTCTAAGGTTTACAGTCTTTATGACACTTATATAGATTACAACTGGCTGTTGCCCGCGATGTTACCGGCGTGATCCTTAAGGATCACTGTTTTGGGATAACAACTATACACTATCCTTTGTGTTAATCCAAGTTACCTTTGTGTGTGCTAAATGTTATGAAAATCGGTTCAGAAGTTTTTGCGTGAAGGAGTAACGAACAAACAAATACACAAAACTTTGACTTTTATAATATTAATAGGATATCAAATTAAACTTTGTTAATGAGGCGGTCAGGCACACTGGTAATAATTAAGAAATTTGTAGTACATATTTTGCTTCAGGAATCATAATTTGACACCTAAAAAAATTCTTCTCCTTAGTACTTATGCTAATTAATGGTAGGTACAGTGATGTGCATTATTTGAGTATTTCTGTCATCACATCGTCAGTGCTTGAGTTGTCGTGATCCATGCTGGGGTTTAAAATATCCGCTAGATTCACATGCATGAATACAATATAGTGACGCATTAGTAACTTCTTAAGACCCCATACTTAGTCAGCCAGAAGAGCCAATCACCGCGCTCCCCCGTTCCATGATTACTATGAACAATGGCTTAAACGTCTTAAGCGACAAATCACTATTTTTGACACTATAACTACTACACTAATAAATATTAGTGTTTCTGTCCACTTAGTAAGATAGACTATCAGCTTTTCTGCCTAGCAGCTGGGTAAACACAAGCATAGGTAAAATAAGCCATTACCAACAAGACCATTGGTGGTAGAATGTTGCGCAGTGACCGGGTAGGGTTCACAGCTTTCCCTATTTCTGCCGTTATAATGACACTATCTTTCCGGTTCGGAGGGTTGGGTGATAATATACTATAATAGGCCTAATATCCATATAATTGCGCACCTATAACATATATTATGTCTAGAAGACTCGAATACCTCTTACAATCATGAGATCCGTGTGCTTATTGGCTGTCTTACGGCCAATATTAATAATCAATCCTAATCCAAAACTTGCTGTCCAAGATTGATATTTTGATCCATTTTTATGTTATCGCTTGCCAATAACATATCTGTGGACAGGATAAATATGGCAATTTGGTATAGGATAGGCCGGCGGATACGCAGCTATCTAGATTGCTTGAAATCCATTTTTAGAGAAATATTATTAACAATGGCCGTTAGTGTATATTCATGCCCATGTCCAGGCAGTGTAGGCAAACCACAACCAGGGCACCTACGACTAGCTGAAGACACAAGTCCCACAATGTGATAGGTGGCAAGCCTATTGCCAATGGGGCACATATCCAATTCCGGGAAACATTTTTTTATTAGAAAAATGAAGATATACGTTTTTATAATTTTTTTGTTGCCCGACCCGGGACCTCAAGAAGTCAAGTCCGACGCCGGACCACTAGACCACAGAGGCGACAATGCTGTCCTACAAAAGCATACAAAAGTTTCAGTAACCTTAAACTTTAACATTTTAAATGGTGATAGAGGCGCAGCAATTCGCCGGTAGACATGCACAATTTTCCTAACATCGGGCCACAGAACAGCGACGCACCCACAACATCTATGATATATAATGATAAAATCGTTGACTAACACCCATAACACAAGCATATAATTTGTTTATTCAATTTGTGTAACTTGTCCAGGAATATTTATTTATCTATTATATATACAGGCTTCAAATGTCTTTTAATATTAAGAGAGTCATGTGCTTGGTAAACCTATTACATCTGTTATATGTTATATGAGCCTCAATTGACTCTTTCCATCAAAAGAGACGTGTCCTTGTTCGTTGTCTTTTGCATAAAAACGACTTTTTGATCAAATAATATTAAAATTCTGTAAAAGTTACGTTTACCGAGCCGGTCCCACGATTTTATCAATTATTGCATGAAATGTTTCATAACGAATCCAATTTCCCCTCGGGTAAGACGTACCACGAATAAATTTTGAGGATAACTTTTTGAAATATATTTTTGGGTAATATAATTAAAAATCAGTTATTGGATTTTCCTTTCCTTAATGTGCCAGGTTCTAAAATGTAATTTATTGTTTTTTTTTATGATATTGGAAGGCAAACAAGCAGACAGATTTCCTGATGGTAAGAATTTTACATCGCCTAGAGACACCAAAGGTGGTAATGGTGCGTTGCCAACCTGAAGCCAGTATGTTAGGCTTCGAGCAAAAGTTAGCTTACCGGCTACTTTACCCTCTGAACCAGAACACTTTAATCTCAAGAACTGACGTTTTGACGGTAGAAATAGGTAAGGCGGTGGTACCAATCCTTGCGAGTGGCTGCGAAACTTAACCACCGTCACTTATTATAAGATGGTATGTGATAGAACATAAACCATTGAAATGATGTAGAAACAAGTTTATGTACAGTGTTTAGTTTTTCTTTTTAGTAAAACATATCATACGATATTTTAATTTTTTTACAGTAAGATGTTTGACCTTTGTCGATATACCTTGTGTCTTTTGAAATGTGTATTTTAAAATCAAAAAGTCTTTTTATTTGTCTTTTAGTCAATTTTCGAAATCAATAATTTCGAAAGAAGGCAGCTTTTAAAAAAGAAATCTTATGTAATGAAATATTTCTAATAATTATTTACTTTTTATAATTTGAAATGTCTTCATTGACGAGTTTGTTTCGTCCTTTTTTTCTGATCTGATTAGGTTTGGAAACGGTGGTATCATGAAGCAGATAGTTTTAGGTTGGGAGTTTATTTTGCCATTTTTTCTCTTGGCTTGCTAGGTTCGGAAACGGTGGTAGTTCACGGTAGATATGGCTTAATTTAATTACTTTTTTATACTTTTAGTAATAAAAATAAATATTTAGATTGAAAGTTAAAATATATGTTTTTATGATATTGGAAGGCACACAAGCAGACGGATTTCCTGATATTAAGAAATCCACGCCGCCTAGAGACACCAAAGGCGGTAATGGTGCGTTGCCAACCTGAGGCTGACATGTTAGGCCTCGAGAATCCGAACCGGAGCACGTCATGACGTTATGGCGGCACGAATAGGTAAGGCAGCGGTACCAATCCGGACGGGTCGCTGCTAAACTCTACCACCTAGTCAGATGTCACGGTGTTAGTGACGGTGTGCCTATCCTCGCCTTTTACGAGCTGCCTGGCAAGAAAGGCAGATGGTCTATTCTACAATGAGCCCGGACCAACACCGGGAAAAATATGTAATCAAATAATATCTTTTTTAACACTAAAACATTTGCACCATGTGGAAGAACATGTTGATAAACTTAAATGAAATCATAGCAATATTCCGCAAAAAAGTATTTTTATTTTGTTTTAATATATTATAACAAAATCATAATGAAAATGTACCCCGTTTCACCAATTTGCAAATGTCATGAATCTGTCAACAAACAAACTGACATGGATTCAATATAAATGCTTAGTTTCTGGAAGCAATCCAGCTACGTGCTCCAATTATTTATTGACATTTATGTGTATTCGTAGAGACTTTCTTTTAAAAACCTCATTCGTGTACATACTACCTTAGTCTACAATCATCTACACTTGGGTTCGATTTCCAACAGAGGCAAGTGTTTGTGTCATAAAGATATTTGTGTGCATTTGTAGGTTTGAGCTTTGATTATCTTTTTAATTTCTTATTATTACATTTCTAACTTATCAAACGAAATGGCTTTCCATACTAAGTTTGCTTTTAAACCAACATCACTACATAGTATAAAACAAAGTCGCTTCCTCTGTCCCTGTCCCCCTTTGTATGCTTAAATTATTTTTTAGATAAAGTGATTGAAGGGGAAGGCTTATATGTATATGTTATACCCGTACGAAGCCGGGGTTGGACGGTGTACTCTATACAATGCTTAAAATACTGTAATTTTTTTTCCGACATCAAATTTGTATCACGGACAAATTCTGTTTAATCTATATTTACAAAAAAATATGAGTTTTGATTCCTTATAATGATCGGTTTTTTTTTATTGTTTTTTTTAGCATATATAGGTTAGAGCATTCGTCGGCTTGAGACGACTTGAGAAGGTTACAGGTTCAAATCCTGTCTGGGGCGAAATTTTTTTCTTTCTTTAAAATTTATAGAAATTTATCCCACGCACAGGGCAAGTGCTAAAAAATAAAATAAAAAAAAAACGATGCAAGAAACGAAAGTTATGTCCATTCTAAAAATGTGAATTTCATCGGTGATGAACTCATTTGGTGGGTACTCAGAATTGTGTATCTATAGGACATAACTACCCGCGTTAACGGGTTAGAAAGGAATTAAAAATTTCGCCAAGGGACTTGAATCCTCAGTAGCTCAATTGGTTAGAGCATTCGTCGGCTTGAGACGAAAGGTTACAGGTTCGAATCCTGTCTGGGGCGACAATTTTTTCTTTCTTTAAAATTTATAGTCCTTTTAATGATTTTTTAAAGGCAGTCATTATTTCAGCCAAATCCAATATTACCTCGTTTGCAGTTTTTTCAAATAAAATTATCAATTCAAGATAAACGAAAATGTCTGTGTTTAGTTCATAGCGTCAAATCTTGTCAAAACAGATTGGTTTTTATGATATTAGAAGCCAAACAAGTAGACGAATTCACTGATAGTAAGAAATTCACGCCGCCTACAGATGTCAAAGTAGGTAATGGTGCGTTGCCAACCTGAGGCCGGGATGATGTTAGGCCTCGAGCAAAGGTAAGTTTACCGGCTATCATACCCTCCAAACTGGAACACGTCAACGGCAAGCATTGACATCATGGCGGCAGTAATAGGAAAGGTGGTGCTACCAATACAGGCGAGTCGCTGCTAAACTCTCCACCTAGTAGTATGTCACGGTGTTAGTGACGGTAAGCCTATGCTGGTTACGAGCTGCCTGGCAGGAAGGCAGATGGTTTATTCTGCAAAGGAGTCCGGACCAACATAGGGAAAAATAATAAATACAAATTAAACAGAAAAATAATTTAGAATTCCGCTATGGATGAAATTGTGTTGCTTCTTTTCAAAATACGGTAATTAGTAAATTACTAATTGTCCAAAAACTATTTTTTTTTGATATTGGAAGGCAAACAAGCAGGATATCCTGATGTTAAGAAATTTACGCCGCCTAGAGACACCAAAGGTGGTAACTGCGTTGCCAACCTGAGGCCGGGATGTTAGGCCTCGAGTAAAAGTAAGTTGGCCGGCTAACTTACCCTTCGAACCTGAACACGTCATGACGTTATGGCGACAGGAATATTTAAAAATTTCATAAAAAATTGTAATAAATACTGTACAAATTTTATGCTTGTTGGACTTAGTGCGGATTTGGTCCATGTCTTTTTGAACATTTAGACGATATATTTGAATAATAAACAAATAGACTGGTTAAAACGCAAGTCTAGCTAGTCAAGTGATAAATTGTTTTGAAATATAATGGATCTATTTTTAACATACAATTTATTCTGGTCTGTTGCCAGATTCTGTTATCGGTATCCCAAAAACATAAAAAATCTTATTTTCATTTCTTATTACCATGTGTTGGTCCGAGCGCCTTTGCAGAATAGACCATCTGCCTTTCTTGCCAGGCAGCTCGTAAAAGGCGAGCATAGGCTTATCACCACTAATACCGTGACATCTGTCTAGGTGGTAGAGTTTCGCAGCGACTCGCCCGGATTGGTACCACTGCCTTACCTATTCCTGCCGCCATAACGTCATGATGTGTTCCGGTTCGGAGGGTAAGGTAGCCGGTAAACTTACTTTTGCTCGAGGTCTAACAACCCGGCTTCAGGTTGGCAACGCACCATTATCACCTTTTTTTTCTCTAGGTGACGTGAATTTCTTACCATCAGAAAATCCGTCTGCTTGTTTGCCTTTCAATAACTCGAAAAAAACATTAAAAAATCTTATGTTGATTAGCTAGGACCTTCTAAACAGTCTGGTAATTTAATTAGTTTTTACAGAAGCCTCTTATAAGGGTTCCAAATTGCCACTTTGGTGCTTTAGATCTGACCCTCACTCCATTAACTCAAGCTGCTCTCATCTTGTAATAGACCACCTAGGATTTATAGTAGTTTCCGAGGTCAAGCGACGATGTTGACCTGCTAATGACCAAAACTTATTTCATATACTTCGACTTGTTTTCTGGAATATTCATCACTTGTAAAGTATTTTATTAAATACTTACTATTTCTTTTTATAGCCTCTGCGGTGTGGTCTAGAATAGCACTTGAGTCAATGAGGCCCTGGATTCGATCCCGGTGTGGGGCAACAAAAAAAAACGTTATTTCAATCTTCTAATAAACCCGACTTTGCTTGGGATTGGATATGTGCCCAGGCAATAGGGTTGTCACCTGTAACATTGTGGGACTTAGTATTATCGGCTAGTCTTGCATATCCTGGTTATGCCTCTGTCTATCTTACTGACGCATTTACATAAAACTTTCATTATTCTTCACTTTTTAAGCTTAAAACATTTTAAGCAAAAGCAATTAAAAATGTAAATCATCATTACATAAAATGTTATAAACATAACCGACTACCCTGCCTTCGAACTCTAACATGACAGTGACAGACACTGCAATTTATTCAAATTTATTTATGTATTTGATTTGTAGATTTAAAACAATGTTTTTTATGTGAAATGAAAAAACTAAATCTTGTTTTCCCATGAAATGAATTTAAAATGTTTATTCACTACAAATAATACTACAATTTATTTAGTCATAAGCCACTGAGTTTATTCAAGATGTCCTCTATGATTTTTATCACTTCCCAGACACTGCTTTTCAAAGTGGCTTTCAATAAATGGATATTTGACCTAAAAAATTGTTATTTCCTGATAGTAGGACGAAAACTCTCAATAAAAATATTTCCAATACCAAATTCATTTTAATATTTAGGTCAGAAAAGTTTTTTTAGTCCAAATAACAGTAGTATTTTTAGAACCATAAGTAAGTCGTATAAATAAAGTTGGAAAATTACCTTCTTTCCTTATATTGTCCTCAATATTTGATATTGACGTAATATTTTGCAAGAATCATAATATTGTTCATTGAAGCTGATGTTATGCCATTTGTATTCCTATTTGGATCATACTAGCTGTTTCCTGCGACCTTGTTGTAAGTGTTACATATTATAATGTGTATGGTATGATACCAATAGTACCTGAATGACCAAGCTTTGCTCGGTATTTTTTTCACAAAAATAATATAAAATTGAAACAAACACTCATTGAGTTCGTGTCACTTAACAACGCATTTATGCTGGAACAATTTTATTACTCACAAAAAATAGTATTATTATTCGCCAATATATGTCAGGAAGAGTCATATTTTTCAGTTTAAACACGAATAAAATGACATTTTCTTAAAATGATTCCTAGCGATTTATCGAATCGATTTATCGCCCCCGAAACCCCCTACATACTAAATTTCATAAAAATCGTTGGAGCCGGTTCCGAGATTCCAATTATATATACCCCAAAGTAAGCAAATTGTGTGCTTGTGTTATGGGTGTTAGTCAACGATACTAATACATAGAAATACTTAAATATATACCAGAATAAATTTAATAAACATCACAAACAAACAATTTTTATTAAAGTAGTCTTTTTAAAAATGTTTCATTTACAGATTTTGTTTTGTCTTTGTATCAAAAAGCATCAGCAGCTTTTTCTGTAAATCTTATTATTATTTTTAAATAAAATCTTTTTTTTTGTTAAATAATAATAAAATACATCTTATACCTAGGGTTGCCTACACTTTTTGTGAAATTATTTTTTTGCCATCTTTTCAATTTTATTATTGCAAAACATAAACATTGAGCTATTGTGCTGAAATATGTTTTTTACAACAGCATGTAGCAACACATTATAGTAATATGGTTGGCAAGCCTACCTCTAGGTAGTGTTTAACACTCTTTTTGTTATTAAAAATTTCATATTGTTACCTATTTTTACTAATAGTATAGAGAAACCTCTTCATACATTAAACATGTTTTCCCAGTGGAATACTTGCTAGTATACCTGTAGTACTTACATATTATAACATAGGCTCAATGATAGGTTGCAAATGACACTTCAAATCAAACCATACTATTAAAAATCGCATAGATTTTATACGGAAGGCAATTATTTCAAATATATGCTCCTATATATCACATATTTTTTGTAAAACTCTGTGTCGGATAAAATACGGATTAAATACTGTAATTAAATACTGTACTGTAAGTAGAACTGACCTTAATTGACTTCTTATTACCTGGATCAAAGAGATGTACAGCCTGAAGATAAAATGTAAAAATCCAATTATGTAACTCTCAAGGCTTGTTCCTTTTTATTAAAAGAAGACTGTCTATTGCAACGTTTCTGATAAGATTTGTGATTCTTTAAATCTGTTATTTCACCTCTGTGGTCTAGCGGTCTGGTGTTGGATATGAGTTCATGAGTTCCCCGATTCGATCCTCGGGCCGAGCAATTAAAAGATATTTTTTTTATTTTTTTCAATTTTCTAAAAAAAACGACTATTCCGGGTTTGTATATATCCCCGGTGGGCGATAGGCTCATCATCTATTATTATGTGGCACTTAGTGTCTTCGGTTAGTTATAAGTGACCTAGTTGGGCCTAGCGGGATATGGGTGTGAAGATACAATTTATTTTAATCTGTTATTAACAGTCTACATAACAAAAAGGAATTGCATTCATCAAGTCTACATATAAAAGAAAGTTATGTTAGTTACAATATTTATAACTCAAGAACAAATTAGCCGATTTAGTCAAAAATGATGGGGAGTTACCTACTTTAGAACCTTCTTTTATGTCACTTTGTGACATAAAATATATTCTGTTAATTATTATGTATAGTACCTGGATGTATAATATTTTTTAGCAACCACTCATTGACTTCGTGTCAATTAACAACGCCATCTGATGGAATAACTTTATTGCTCACAAAAAATAGTATTATTATTCGCCAATAGATGTCAGGAGGAACCAAATTTTTCAGTTTTAATACGAATAAAATGACATTTTCTAAAAATAGTTCCTAGCTAGATCGATTTATCGCCCCGAAACCCCCTATTTTCATGAAAATCGTTGAAGCTGATTCCGAGATTCCAATTATATATTTGTATATATATACAATAATTGCTCATTTAAAGTAATGAGATTTATTTTTATTACATTTTTTATTTTTTATTGCATAAATTGATGCATTATTAGGTATAATTTAAAATCTACCTTGATTTAACTTGAATATTTTGCTATATCTTAAATCTTAATAATAGAATTTAATAATTTAGCAACGATAGCCCTATCTCTTACACCATAACATGAAAACTTTGTGTTCATTAAGATTAAAAGTTATAACTTTGTAATTACCAACTTTGTACTTGTTGTTTGAAAATAATAAGGAAAATTACAAGTTTTTCATTCAAGGTTAATTCAAGATCTTCTTTCATTGTTTCAGATTTCTCGCTATATGGTGGCCTTTGAAATGCCAGATTACAAAAGGACGCTCAAGAATGATGATCGTCTTTATATGGATCTTCGCAATCGTCGTGACTACTCCTTGGGTATTCTTCTTCGACCTGGTTGTTGTTTTTGATGATAATCCCCATGTTCGCCTCTGCTTGGACGTTTGGCCAAACCCGATAAGTGAAATCCTCTACTTCGTCATCGGCAACCTTTTATTCTGCTACATTCTACCAATGGTCCTGATCACCATGTGCTACATTTTAATTTGGATCAAAGTTTCGAGAAGATCTATCCCAACAGACACACAAGATGCTCAAATGGAGAGAATGCAACAAAAATCCAAAGTGAAGGTTGTAAAAATGTTAGTAGCTGTGGTGATTCTTTTTGTCCTATCGTGGTTTCCACTTTACCTGATATTTGCTAGAATAAAACTTGGAGGACCTATTCAGAAATGGGAAGAGGAAATGTTTCCAGTTGTGACGCCTTTGGCGCAATGGCTAGGAGCATCAAACTCTTGCATCAATCCCGTCCTTTATGCTTTCTTCAATAAAAAATACAGAAAGGGATTCGTGGCAATAATCAAAAGTAAAAAATGCTGTGGAAGGCTTCGTCATTACGAAACAATTGCTTTACAATCTTCAAGTACATCAACTAGAAAGTCTTGGCATTACAACAATAATAATCATGCTTCTATTACACGGCGATCACCGCCAGTTGATAAAAATGCTGTTTCATTTATATTTAATCATACTGGTGTTTAAAACATCTATATGATATTGTTATTGGACGAAACTTGGATACCTTGGGGTCAAGCGTTGTTTGAAACTATCATGGCGCCTATCAGCATATTGACAACTTCGAAGATTATTTTAAGTTCTTCGGTTTGGTGTTGTATTGTGCGGGAAACTTCTTTTACATAGAAATTTTAACCATATAATGTGTATTATATTCATAGGAAATATTTAACTTATAGTAAAAGTGTAATTTTATACGTAAATCAATTTTTATATAAGAATAACGAAAAGAAGAACGCACATGAAGCACAAAGTTTTATGATATTTGGGCAGAAGACCAATTTGTTTGTTTTGATGTTAAATTTTATATGAAAGTGTTTGAATGTGAATCCTTATGCCCTTTGAATATATTTGCTTTTCAGCACTTTTGTATGTATGCCTTCATATAATTTTTTATTCAGACAGCACTACTTACTTTTCCTTTATTTATATTTTTGCAAATAGAGTTTTATAATAGGAAAATACTATTAGACGAAATACTTAAACCAGTCTTAATTTTTGTAAAGAAATCTTAATTAATATTTCATGACGAAAATCTGTTAAATTTCAAAAACATTTTAATTAGATGCTCCAAAACTATATAACGATATGACATTTTAAGTTTTTTTTTAACATAAAATCCTTAACACAAAAGCTTTGTAGAATTTGAAAAAGTTAAAGGCACTTACTTTTTATTACAGGATTATAGCTTATCCAAATAACGGTTTTTTAAATAACGGTAATAATAACGTTAATACTCAAAAAGCAAAGTACAAATATTATCTTTTTAATATTTTGCCCACAAATTTTTAAATGCTTCTTTATTGAACATAATCTGATTTTAAATATACAGGGTGTTAGGCGCATGGTTGGACAAACGAAAATGTTACAAAGGTTGCATCATTTGGAAATACTACTATGAAAATTGCACTTTATAAAGTTTTGATATATCTTGTAGACTTTTTCATTTTTATTTATAAATCTTTCCAATTTTTTATTTATTATTGTAAAATTACATATTTCAATACGGTAGGGATATACAATAGAAAAATTAGTGAAACGTTTTGTGAGTCAGCCACTTATATCTATTAAGATATGAATTATAGTACATTAAAATACATATACATAAGTTAAGATTGTAGTAACCCGTGCTATGGTAAAAAATCACAATTTACTTTATTATTGGGTTATCAGTTACATTTCAAAAAAAGGCATAGATCTGTCTTTTTGTGAAAAATATCAATAGCATTAGTATTCATTTATCAAGAAAAGCGAAAACGAAAGAAGGAAAACACACAAAACATTCTACTAACATCAGATAGTTTCATTATCAATGTCCTAACCAACATTTAGCTCTGAAACATTTGAGTTTCACATTTATCTAAGGAAGCGATAAGTTTTCATTACAATACTTTGGTGTTATTGTTTTAATAATTAATGAAATACCAATAAAATTAATTTAAAACAAAAAAATACATTCATTTTTCTAGAAAAATATTAGGCGAAGTGTTTCAAATGATGCCACGTTTTCACCATTTCGTTTATCCAACCCTGCACCTAACAAAAACGACTCTGTCAAAAAAAATTTGAAATGCGTTACTGACATGCTATGTCATCAAATATAGGCAATACCTACTTAAATATACAATTTAAGACATATTACAACGACTACTACGTGCTACCTAAGTATTTGTCATTAAAATCTGGATGAGTCTATTTTCATACCAACCTTACGATTTCTAAAATAAAATCAAAAGTAGTTTTTATATTAATGTAAATTTAAAGTAGCTGTTAAGCTTAGTAAATTTAAAGCTTCACTGAAGCGAGGAATTTCATACGGTATTTAATATTTGGAGTTTAAATATTATAATAATAATATTAAAATAATATTTGGAGTTGCAATATTATTTTAATAATTGTATTACATTAACATTTTTATTTTTTAGAATTTGTACGTTGATATGCAACGCCTCTTTTCATTAGTGATTTGTAAACCTGCTGGTATCAGGTGAAAGCCGCTTTATGCACAAATGTTGAAAGTTACCGTAAGCTAGAATAATTAGGTATATTTAATAATATATGTATTAATATAATGAGCTTTCAAACAAGTTTTGAATTTATACTTCAATTATTTAAACTTTTTTTTTATTTAACTAATTCATTTTCTTAAGACTTCGTTTAATTCCATTCGGTTTCATTCGATTTGGTAAAGGTGTCATTTGATTCCCTTTTGTTTGGTTACGATTTCATAAAAATCATTGAAAATGATGACAATCATTAGTTCAGCTTTTTCCGCTTCTTTTCCACCATCACTTAACCATCACCATATTCACCGAAGAGGTAGTTTGAGCCACAAGCAAAGCTATCACCAACCGGGCATATCCAACGTTATTTTTTTTGTAAAAAAATAGAAATTACTAAATAATTAATTCATTGAAATTAGTTAAATTAAGCACAAATAAACAAACACATCAAAGATTTTTAAATGCTTTTCAAAACGCTCTTACTTTATTTTTTAACATACTCAAAACTACGCGAACATAATCTCTATGCTTTCTATTTTAAGCAAAGTGGCAATTAAGTAGTATTTTATGCATTGGTCGATAGGTTGGGGTACCAGGTCATTTATCGTCGAAGATTTTTAACAGGAGTATACATATATAATGTGTGTTATAATTATGTTTTGTTTCTGTATTTCGGTGTTTATTAAATTTATTCCTGTATACATTTATACGTGTATTAATATTACGTCATCATCAGCAAAACATAATTATTATCATCTAACGGTTACATGGATCTCGGTCAAATGAATTTGAAAATTATTATTTTTATTCACCTTACTCACTTATCTCAAAGATAAGTTAATTTGCGCAACATTTCCACAAACATTTTTATGTTTTAAGAAAGTGTCGCCTCTGTGGTCGAGCGGTCCGGGTGTTGGACTTGACTGCATGAGGTCTCGGGTTCGACTCCCGGGTCGGCCAGCAAAAAGAAAATTGGATTTTTCCAATTTTCTAATTAAAAAAAATTGTTGATCGGGATTGGAAACGTGCCCGGTTGGCGATAGGCTTGCCACCTATCACATTATGGGACTTAGTATCTTCGGCTAGTCGTGGGTGCCCTGGTTATGCCTCTGCCTACCTCTTCGGGGATATGGGCGTGAAGATACTTTTTATGTTTTAAATTACTTTTTAATACTTACTTTTTATATTTGATATAAATCAGTTTGGTGGATTTGTCTTATGATATTATTTTATTGCTGTTATCTTTATTCTATCATTCAATTCTTTGACCACACTCAAAACAAGTTATAAAAGCTCATACCAACATTGTAGTTAAGAAATCTGTTTACACGTGTTTTCGTAAGAATAGGTCCAACAATGTTGATCTTATATACGAATCTGCACGAAAATATAAAGTGTATTTTTCTACTGTGGACGAAAAGTAATGTATTGGACGAAGTTTAGAATGCTTCACATTAGAAGTTATAATCATGCAATATTT
Organism: Calephelis nemesis; assembly: GCA_002245505.1. NCBI lineage: Eukaryota > Metazoa > Arthropoda > Insecta > Lepidoptera > Riodinidae > Calephelis > Calephelis nemesis. The sequence continues at coordinate 218,762 of NJDD01001334.1, forward strand.
AGGATAATTGTTTTAAGAAAAGTGGAAAGCAAATAAGTATCTATATAGATTTTCTTGCTTGAATACGTCGCTGAAGTTACTTTGCTTACACGAATATCAACATTGTTATTCAAAGAAAATAACTTAAATATTGCGATGTCCTGTTCAGTAGTCATTTACTCTATGTTATCTTAACAACTTACTTAGTAAATAGGAGTTTCGATGATTTGAGATTTTGTGCTTAGAATAGCATCAAATCAGCTACTTATTTGGCATATACATAGTAAATATTCGGCAAAGCCCAAACTTATTTTAATTTAAAGTAAATTTGCTTAAAAAACTATAAAAAATGATGATGTATCAAACCTTACTAGACTAATAAAGTTTATTTGGTTGTATACGTGCTATATCAAGACAAAGTCACAGCTTGCAAGACTGAAAGAACATAATAAACTCCTTATAAAGGAAACATTTGTGTGATAATGTTGAAAATACTATTTTTGTAGAAGTTACTTTTTCGTTGTAAGCAAATAGATATGTAGTCACCGAGTTTACGCAAGGGGACAAGCCAAAAATGTTCCTTATTAAGACATTATTGCTAATATTATTTTCTCATAGCTTTCAATAAAAAGGACAAGTTTGAAAATGGATAAATATTCACAATACTACGACATTTATAACTGTTTAGAAATTGTATTCAGAGTTGACGGTCATATTCTTCTAATTACAAAAAAATTTAGAAACATGATACCGATTTCTACAATTTTAATTAAAATTAATCTTGAAACCACACAGCAATGCAAATATTTATAATATTAACAAACATAACATTTAAAAAAATATTTGTTTTCATGTTGATAATAAAATTAGTAACATAATATGTATATAAAAATCTGTCTTAAAACCGCACAGCAGCGCAAATGTTTGTAATATTAACCAATATAATATATAAAAAATATTTTCTTTCATATTGATAATAAAATTACTAATGTATATTAGCATTCTAACTTCTAGGCCCTCACTGTGACGCCAAATAGCAATATTTTTAAAAGTGTCAAAGCATGAAAAATCACACGCACAATGAAGTTTGAAATAGACAGTCAGGATTATTGAAATAATACTGCCTTATGACGTCATGGTTTAGGCCTTTTCTGGTCTGATTGGAAAGGATATAAAGTTGGCTTGTAAATTGTATCTAATGTTTATAGTTTTATACTCGTAGAAAAAATGTTGAATAGGATGTTGTATTAAATAATAAAACTTTATATTTATACAGGATCTTCTTGTTTACTGGCTAAATATGTATTTGTAAATAAGCCGTAGAATACGTTAAGTTTATTTTTTAGAGCATTTCTGTACTATAAGGCTGTTTTTATTTGCGGTGTTTGGTGTTTAGCAAATAAGTATCGTGTTTTAAGATTTTTAATAAAATTGTTAATGTAATCATAATTTTGAGACCTGATTATAGATTTCGTAGTTACTACTTAGGTAATAATAATAATAATTAATATCACATTTGCACGTAAGTATTTTTTATTGGAATAATTTGTATTATGTCTCTTTAATTTTAATGGTTTAGCCAGTTACTTACAGTATATAGAGAATATTAGAATATTGCATATTGTATAATATTATCTGTTTAATATTAAGGAAATGTATGATTTAACAATTTGAGTAAATATTTAAAAAAAAATTTTAGCTTGTAACTTGGTACAAAGTTTTATTGTAATAAAAAGGAATTAACAAACTGTAAATATAAATTTGCAGAAATTTGAAATTTAAATTTAAACTTTAGACCATTTGAAGCTATGGGGTTTTGCATTTATAATTTCAAATAAATTAAAAACGAAAAGGTTCTCAATACTATTTTCTTTTTACGTACTAGTGTAACTCCTTAGTATTCCGTCTCTTATAAATAGTTTTTGTTTGCAGTTTTTTTCTAGTAACACGCTTTTTGTGTGCTCTTAGGAAAATTAAGAGAATACCATAAATTTTATTTTATACTGACTATATGATATATAACAAATTAAATTAAAATTACAAATTATACCAAAATCTAACATTTTTTTCCACATTTGTCAAACTGCAAAGCATACCGGAAACATTATTTTCTGAAGTTCTTCACTTACGGCTAACGACAGTTTTTGTGTGTACTGATTTTTATAATTGAATGTATTTTATGTGACAATTAAACCGGCAGAACTTCATAACAAAATAATGTATCCTATTTTGCTAAAAATGATTGTCACAATAGTATCGCAACCAGCCTTGTTTATAGCAGAAGATCTGAACTTACATCGACCTACACCGAACTTATTAAACATTTCCTGCCTTATTCATAAAAAATAGTTAAGTAACCTCCTTAGCATTGCTTAACTAATCATTTGATTAAGCCTTAAGCATTGCTTAAAAATTTGTTATTCATAAAGTTCATTTTGACATTGCTAAGTTAAATACTGCTTAACTTGGTAGGTTTTTGGTAGAAATGTGGCTGTATGCGTATTTCTTTTGCTAAAAGTGGATTAAACAATTGTCATCCGTTATCAACATCGTTGTTTCTGAATACGGTGTCGGACATCTATAACCTCTTGCTAAAGAGTATTTATATTTCTACAATAAAATACTCGTACATATTGTACTACAATAAAATTAAATTTATTAGAGTAAATAAAGTTGATGCAACATAGACACAAAACGTTTAAACTGATACACTGCATTTCAAAAATAATGTTTTTAATGCATCTACATTAAGCTATAGCTAGCTATAGCTAGCTCTAAGCTAAATATAAAAATGATGTCATTTCTGTAATATTTTCCCCGTGTTTGCTCGAGTTCCTTTGTAGAAAGTAGAATAGACCATCTGCCATCTAACAGGAGTTAAACAGCGCGTAAAAATCTAGCATAGGCTTACCGTCACTAACACCGTGACAACTTACTAGGAGGTGAATTTCGCAGCGACTCACCGGGATCGGTACCACCGCCTTACATATTCCTGCCGCCATAACGTCAGCGCTTGCTGTTGAATTGTTCCGGTTCGTAGAGTAAAGTAGCCGGTAAACTTACTTTTGCTCGGGGCTTGACATCCCAGCCTCAGGTTGGAATCTCACCATTGATACCTTTGGTGTCTCTAGACGGCGTGAAATTCTCACAATCAGAAAATCTGTCTACTTTTATGCTTCCAATATCATAACAAAATGCTCTGGAAAACTATTCGTTTCTTCGTAGGAGTCATTGGCCATCTCCATAATAAAACATGTTATTACAGTCCTATATTGTTCCAAAATCCAACATATCCCATCCAATTTTGTCCACACTTCAACGAAATCAAAATATTTCAATGCGTGTGTTATAAAAAAATCATAAGAATACACAAATAAGCCATATTAAATGGCTAGTTGTTGCATTTTGTCAATGCACATAAAATCAGCTGTTTGAAATTTAGTCAGCCATTTTGTTGATTAAAATTTTAAACAAGGGTCCGAGGTTGCTTAAAGTGACAGCTATTTAAGAGTATATTTAAACAAATGATTAACTCTAAATAGCGTTTATGTATAAGATTTTTTTTAAACATTGCTTAAATTGGTGATTCAAAGTTAAGCAACGTTTATGAATAAGCCTGTTCTTTTATAGATTTAGACTATTAGAAATCATGTTAATATTGGGTTTTGCATGGATTTTGTTCAAACACCCTTAAATCTACATGTTCGCAATAAAAATCTTATTTGTTGATTTTTTTCTATTATTCAATCGATTAAAAGTAATTGGCATCGACATAATTGTTTATACCTAGCAACCCTGATAAATAATAGGCAATATAAATCCTGCACAATATATACATAGTCAGCATAAAATTTTCTTATTATTTTAACATTGTAACATTTAACGAAACCTGTTTTCTTTAAATAAAAAATATTCTGTCTCGGACTTTTGGGTCAATATCCTGGATTGGATATGTGCTCGTTTGGCGATATGCTTGCATGCATTGTGAGACTTAGTGTCTTTTGCTAATCGTGGGTGACCTGGTTAAGCCTCTGCATACCTATTCGGGGATATAGGCACGATTGTACTTTAAATTTATTATAAAATATGTTTAATTCTTTTGTGAGCTCAGAGCATTTCGAATTAGGTTCGCATCTTAGACTATCAATGAAACAAACTATTATGGTCATTATATTTTAGATTTCTGTAAATGTATTTAGCGTTGCCTTAATCTCAGTTGTGTTGGGAACTAAACTTAGTTTTTGTGATTACACTGAGTTTAGTTTATGTCGTGTCAGCTGCGCACAGTTTATATATTTTAAATATATAAATATGATTATTCTAATGTGTACTTTTTTAAGAAATAGTTTTAAAGGAACAAATACAATATTATAGACATGCTTGTAGAGTAAATGATATTAGGCAAATGTGTAATAACTTTGTAAAATTACTTGTATAAAGTTGTAGATGAATATCTAAGCACAATAAGAATTTTACTAAGATTTTTAATAATACATATAATGTAGGCTTATTAAGTAATAGCTGATGAGATGTATCCAAATTTATACTTTTGCAATGTTAAACATTCTACACGTTACAATAGGGTATTTCATTTGTTTTTATTTATTTATTTCCATGTCTTTATTTAATATTAAATTTTTAAATTAAATTTTAGTTCGACATGATTTCTAAGTAATAGCAATAAATATATCTAGACAAATTACATAAATTAATCTAACTTTAAATTAAATTAAATAAATGTTGTATTTTAGGTGCTAATTATTAGGAATAAATATCAAAACTCAGAAATACAGAATACGTTCTTTTAACAAATATTTGCTCCTGTCAAGAATTGAATCTGAGCTTCGTGTCATTTGAGGTGTAAGCTTAACCCTTCACCTTAGAAGTGGCCAACTTGTAAAAATTTTATTTACTTAAATAGTATTGTCAATATTCATCAGCCTCATTAGTCAAAAGGATAGCATACACGCCTTACTCCATCGACCAACCACGAAGCTCGGCTTCGATTCCCAAAAAGGGCAAACATTTGTGTGACGAACATTTAGATGACGGCATTTCTGGGTCAGAGTTTTTATTAAATTTATACAGGTACCTAAGTATTTCTATTTATTGTAATCGATGACTTACACCCACAATATTAGCATATACCTAGTTTGCTTATTTTAGGGTTACATTTATGTCATTTGTCTAGGGATATTTATTTATTAATAATATTTTATACTTTAAATAGTACATGTTTAAGTATTTACCTTACTGTAACGTGTTAAGGAACATTTTTACGCAAAACAGTTATTTTACAATCTAGCCAATCTATAGTTATAACTTGATGTAGTACATCAAACTTATATGACTGTACAATGAACGAAAGCAATCTTAACATATTCAGGTAATACTGTCACCATAAAACATATCAATCGAATAACGCCCACTCTTCCTTCTTTTCTATAAACATCTTATTTTATAGAAAAAAGAAAAATAAAAAAAATCTTATCGAAATAAAAAAAGACTAAGTTGATAATTTACAGAAATTGTTATAATATATACAATAGACAAATACTCTTCATCGATCATCTGTCCAAGTTCATATAAAAGCATAAATTTTTAGTAAAAAATAGATTGAAAAGTTATCACTATTGTTAACAATCAAGTTACCTAGGAAAGCAATATTAATACAGTTATAGCTTAAGAACTTGAGAAAAATTTTAGAAAAAGTAAAACATTGGTATCAGTGATACCAATAAATCATATAAAAGAAGTTTATTAGTGGTAACTTAACCTGGTACGTTCTATCTATCCTATCTGCATCGAGCAATATGCTAGCTTGAGTTTAACTGCTTAAATTTATTATTATTTATTCAAAAATAACAGTACACATACGAAATGTATAGCTGTTTTCTAAAATAACCATTTTAATACAACATTTATTTGTAAATAACAATCGTCTTATAAAACGAACTATAGTCAAGTTGTTAATCAGTTTGGTAAAAGGCAAAATATAACTGATGATAATATAAAAGATCAGGACAAAAATAATTGAAGTAGTTTATGTAAAACTCGAGCAATTGGAAACCGATATCAATACTAGAAAATGTTAGTTAAGAGTAGATATTTTATCCGTAATTATACCTCCTCAGGAGCCAAATGTCTATTTATTCTTCAAAACATTTTCCTTAGTGTGAGCAATCAGAAACGCCGAAGATAATAAATGAACAGTGCCTAAAGACAAGAGAGTATTAAGTTTGTATCAATAAGGGATGGCTAAATAGCATGTCCAGTTACGTAGGCCTTAAAAGTATATTTACTTTAAAATTTTCTCAAGCTCTTAACCTATCATGATTATTTTAACTTTACAGATGAATACCTTTCAATAGTTGAATCTGCATAGTGGTTAAAATATAAAAATATTGTTTTAAACTTAATTAATTGTTTTTAATTGACTTCAATAAAGTATCTTTTTTAATATAAAATTATAAAACAATAAAAATAAAATGTTAACACATTTTACGTTTTTAGATGCGTTATTAATGTCACCATCTTAGTGCTTTTCTAGGCTCTACAACATGATTTGTGTATTAATTTCACATGTTTCAACTTTCCTTGTTTAATTATTCTGCCTTTTGCAATCACATTTAGTAAGTCTAAAAATTTAAACTTATTGTTTAATCTACCTTTTTACGTAATTTAATATAAAATTTGATTAAGCATTAAATTTAACTTATTTTTCTTCGGTCTTTTCTATCAATATAATTAAATTAAATATTAAACCATTTGCACAGTTAAAACAACTGTTTTCATTCCTAAAATCATATTCTCAATTTCCTACAAAATGAACTTTGGACATTATCAATATTTCTTACATCGTAAATCTTAATCTAAGTTCCTATTTATAATCTTATACAATTATAACAAATTAAAAATATACATTTTACAATTTGGATTGGTATGACAACCAAACGAAATTCGCAAATGTTTACGACGTTTTGACATATTACATCTTTAGGATGTTTATATTGAAACAAATTAAATAATTAGATTTATTTCTCGTATTTCACAGTGTTTATGTTATAAGACCTGCTGTCATACCAAGTCCATTAGTTAAACTCTTTCTCGAATAAGTCTTTTCGTAAGAACTTACTTCTATCATGTTAATGTTTCGTCGATTCGATTTAAACAATTCAATAGAGGTCAGTCTGGTGACCTAAAATCTTTTCTGCTTATTTCACTTGGCTAAACTGTAGCAAACGATGATTTTAGAAATTAAAGACTGGTGTTATTTTTTTTATTCTGTCAAAGTCTTTTGTAGAAATTTAAATACTATGTCAAATAAGATGCAAAAGTGAGGTAATCAGATATGTACAAAAATTATTGTCACTTTTAGTGGATTATTACAATGTACGATCATTGATTGTTTCATTCTAATGGACATAGATTAAACTCATTTTAGTTGTATGCTATCTTTTTCTAATAACAAAGAAAAGAGACACGACATTTTAGACATGTCAGATTAGTCTGGACAAAATATTTTGTGGCAGTTGGAATTAATGTTTTCCGAACCAATGATTAAACGTCTATAGAAATGTCGTCTGCAAACTAAGCTAACAGCACTAAAACTGTTTTGTCCCTTTCTGTCACTTTTGTTGAAAGAAGATAGCAATAATTTAAAACTAGTTCAACAAGTTCGCTTACGATGACCAACAATGACTTTTGTTTGTATATTGTCTATAAATTAATTGTCAAATTTACTTACGAAAGTTCTCATTCATTTTAATATATCTACTTCTTAGAAAATTATTTGAAACAACGAAAATACTTCTGAACTAAGTTTGATTATAGAATTAATTTGTAATTCTTAACTACGATTTTAAGTTTAAAAATTCGACAAATTTTTTAGTAAAGATATAGACTAGCTTAAAATATATAAATATTTTCTTACAAATTGAATACCTAGTAGCTCTGACATATAGTGTAATAGTTTTTTTTTCTTCCACTAAAATGTCACTAAAATTTCTCCTTACAGCAATTGTTGAATGTTACTGCTGATCTTAAGGGCAAATGTTCATTTCAACAAAACCAAGATCATTATAGAAATACCTAATATTATGATGCATTATCAAATATGAATGACGTAGAAATAAAAATCAAGAAACGAAAAACAACTTTAGTTTCAACTTTATTTGTTGAACAGTGTAAGGATCAATCCAAAATTACTGTATGATGATTAGATTTAAAGGATCCTTATATAATCTGAACATCTATTAAAAATTGAAAAAGGCTTTCTTCGTATAATTTACAAGTAATTGTAATACCTATCAAATTTGTTCATTGTTAAATTTTGCAGTTTGAGTCCAGTTGAAAGTTTAAAACTGTTTACAATTAAAAGACATACTACATATTATTACATACTAGTCTTATTGAAACAGAGCCTTTACCATGAGTTTACGACTTGTCAAGTTTACTTTACTCGATACCGTCTCTGTAAATTATTTGTATGGAAACTTTGAACAGTGCCTCTATGGGTAAGTAAGAGAAACTCCTTTTTTAGATCAAAAATATCATAGATTTCGACATGTAACTTACCGAACGTAAACTATACCAACTCATGGTAAAGGCTCAAGTTTGATATTTTGAAACTACAGTTTCAGCAGATTATAAAATATGGTACAATTTTTGGTACATTATCTACTTTATAAAAGAATTAAGAAGATATCCGGTTTGGAATAATAATTTTTATTTTAAGAATGAAATCAAATTATTATTAATACATTTTGGTTTATTAAATTATAAGATTTAAAACATACATAGTGAAAGAAACACATTATTCACATTGTTAAAGTAGGGTAAAATACATTTGTATGTGAATTGCCTTAACACCTAATTGTGAAACGCCTGTTTCACTACTTCAGTAATATTTCAATAAATTTATTTATCTTGTTATTACATTTGGATATTTAATTCTTTTTTTTTTTGGAAAATTGTAATACAAATGGTTAAAGAATTATCATTGTTCTGCTTCATTTTTCTAAATTGCTTTAAGTTATGAAATTCTTTTGTAAATATTCAGAGTCCATTACTGCACAGAAATCAAACTTTTTTTTCAAATGTTTTTTCAAAGTTTAAAATTATGTTAATTTTATAAGATTTGTTAAATAGAAATGTGATATTTTTTTTATTCTTGTTATTTTTTTTTAAATCCGGAAACAATTTTTTATAAGTATATTCAATTTAAATTTATGAAATTAAAATATTTTCGTTCTTTTAAACGTACTTATTAATTTATAGAATATTTTATTTTCACTATTCCTAAAAGGCTTCATTTTAAACTTTGATATAAAAATCTTAATTTGTACATAAAAATGTATCCCTATTTCTCTTTGTATTCACATCTCGTTTGAACAGATGGACAAATTCAGCTTATTGTTTTATGTTAATGTTAGGAGACTATGAATTAAGAAAAAAGAGTTTATTTTAATTTTATAATCACGTTTAAGACAGAAGAATGTCTGTGCGTCGAGTCAGCTAGTTTCAATTAAAAATTTAAAAATAATTTTAAGCAATGAAAGAACGTTTTATTTTTCAATAATAAAACATACATTTTTATTAAGTATTAAAAATTTATGCAGAAAAGAATGATTTGTTGTTGATAAAAATAGTTTTTTTATTTGATTTACGAAAAGTATTACACTCTATGCTCTTATAAATTTATTTGAAATTTAAAAGAGACGTAGTGAAACGGGTCCGTATATGTAAGGCACTGTGTGACAAAGTTGTTTTCATACTATTACATACAATAGCGGCTTACTGACTCAATTATTAACACAAGGCAGCTATGAAATATATTTGAATAAATTAAATGGATGTAAAATTTTTGTTTTATTTTAAACTATTAATAATTCCATATCAGCAATCATTCCTAAAGAAAAAATTCATATATGGTTAGGGCGAATACGATCTGAGTCGCCTCTGTGGTCTAGCGGTCCGGCGTCGGACATGACTTCTTGAGGTCCCGGGTTTGATCCCCGGTTCAAACAAGAAAAAAAATAGAAAATGTGTTTTTTTAATTTTCTAATCCTCCGTGTTGATTTAGGTCCGTCAAAGTAAAATGTGATCTATTTTACTGTCTCTCCATCAGGCTACTCGTAAGAGGCGAGCACTGGTTCAAGTATAGGTCATAACCAACAAGACCACTGGTGGTAGAATGCTGTGCAGCAATTTGCCTAGAAAAGGATCCACCTCTTTACCTATTTCTGCCACCATGGCTGTCACGTTCCGGGTTTGAGGGTAACTCTACCCTCCAAGCTAACATGGCAGTCATTATGTATCCGATATATGTTAAATGTATAATTAAACATAGTGAGATCCGAGAAAGAGAGGGATTGAAAAAAAGCTTTGGTATTCAAATTAGAAATTGCTTGATCCGTTGGCACGGTTATGTGGAAATAATGAAAGATTGACAAAGCAGATATACAATGCGAATGTACCCGGGAAGACCAAAGTTGACATTCCACACTCAGATCACTTGGATATTATCCGAGGATGTTGTCAATAGTCTCCGAAAAAAGGACAGCCAGATAGATTTGTCAGTCATGTCATTTGGCACTTGCTACTCTCAGCCTACTGAGTAATGGACTTGGCGTGAAGACATGCATGTATGTATGCATGAATATATATACGAGTATATATCAAATAGACGGTAGATTTGCACATTGGCTTAACATCTCGGCCTCGGGTCAGTAATGCACCTATAACATTTATGGTGTCTACTGTTGGCCACGATTGTTTCTTACCATCAGGAAACACATATGCTTGATTGTTGATCTATCATACAAAAAATTGATTTTAGTATTCTAAGATTTTAGTAGTCTCTGGATAAAAGTCACATTTTTTGTCAGAGCATAAATATAGTAGGTATGCGCAACATAAACATAACTCTTCTAGATAGCTGACATTTTTCATGTATGTAGTTACAATATTGCCTAAGACAATATTTCACGGCTATCTCAAGTATTGCTTGGTCTAAGATCCGAACCTAAATCGACCTTCACTGAGCTGGTAATAGTGTGAAACGTATTTTGTAATAAATTTTGTATATTAGAAAATACATTTAACTTGGTTTAGCTAAAAAATCCAGGGTAAGATATTTTAAATTATTTTTTAGAATATTCATTTTCATTAAATGTTGCAATATTAAGAAAAATGTGTGCGTGTACTAGCGTACTTACACTCGTAAGAAGTGAAGAAGTGAAACTTCTTTATGACGTTATATTTCAAAAAATAATTTACTATATGCCACTTTACAGAAATTGGTTAAATAAAGTTTATTGCCAATCAATCCCTACTCCGCTGGAGAAAGTATACTTCGAATCACGCGTGGTAGGGATAAGAACAAAGATGGCACGTAACGGAAAAATGTTACACTATTTTTTTGCCAACCCCGATAAAGAAGTTTCACTTCAATAATAAGAAAAATTGATCCTGAACTAAAGTTTTTGACGTACAGAATATGCAAATGATAAGTTGCCTTTAATTGACCTAAATGAAATAATGGGTTTCTAGTTACGTGTGTAAAAACAAAAATTATGAAGAAAACATTTTTTAGAAAGTAATAAAAAATAATATTTCCAGATTTCTTTAAGGCAATCCAATTTCAATTTATTTATATATGTATTAAATTTATTATGAAATATGTTTCATTCTATTATCAGCTTTCTGAAGATCGTTGCAGGTACAGATTTGCTTCTATCGATAAAAATGTCTAATTTCATGTTAGGGTGTGAAAATAAAACGAATAAATATTGAAAATTTCATACTATATAGTACATATATACCGAAGAAAGAAAAAATACATTTATTTGTGAACTCATTTCCCACACCTAATAAAAGGAAAACTGGTGCGCATGGTGTACCTCAACCTTGAAAAAGAAAAAAGATCTTGATATAAATAAAACTCTTGTTATTTTGGTAAAAAAATATATTGTACCTGCGTATAGACAAGTATTAATTAATTTTGACAATTTTTCCTTCTTAGCTTTCACGAGGTTAACGTCACATGTAACAGTAATATCAACAAGAAAAGCCCGGCGCTCCAACCGGTCTATCTGCATTATGTCTATGTCTATACCAATTTAGGTTTATATCTCTTTACAGTCTTAGAAAATTTTTATCTAACAACCAAGTATAACCGTGGGATATCTTTGCTTAAATGAAAAATGTAATAAATGATTCCATCCAGATTTATTTAGTAGGCGGAGGCGTAGCTCTTTAGATTTACTGGTAATAATTTTGTTACGCTCTTATAAAGCTAATTTTAATTAAAAAAGAAATCGCTGTATACCTTAGCAATAGAAAGAGACAAAACACGCAAATCGCTATCGGATTCATTTGTACTTGAAACATCTACAGCCATATAAATGTTACATTTGTCGAAATACGTAGCACAAGTTGACATGTCCGGACTAACCTGACATGTCTAAAATATTCCATCTCTATTTTTTGTTTAATTGAAAGAATATAAAATAAACTTAAAATAAATTTAATTGGTCGGCATAGTCGCCTCTGTGGTCTAACGGTTCAGGTGTTGGACTTGACTGCATGAGGTCTCGGGTTCGAATCCCGGGTCGGGCAACAAAAATTGTTGCTCGGGATTGGATATGTGCCCGGTTGGCGATAGGCTTGCCACCTATCACATTGTGGGACTTAGTGTCTTCGGCTAGTCGTGGGTGCCCTGGTTGTGCCTCTGCCCACCTCTTCGGGGATATCGGCGTGATGATACTGTTTACTTTTTTTTAATTGGTCGGCAAAATTACAACCATAGCAAAAATCCAGCAAAAGTGGGGTTTTTCGGATATTCTCAGGAATTTTGTATTGCACAGTTATTGCATTCTCAGGAATTGCAATAACAGTGCAAAACAAAATTCTAGAAAACCATCACTACATAGTGTACAACAAAGTGGCTTAAACGTCTCTTTGTCCCTTTGTATGCTTAAATCTTTAAAACTATGCAACTGATTTTGATGCGGTTTTTTTATAGATAAAGTAATTGAATAGGAAGGTTTGTATGTATATTTCATTATCGTGCAAAGCCGGGGCGGGCCGCTAGTGAAATATATAATTAAATATAACAATAAAGTAATATACTAGGAAATTGAATGATGTCTCCTCTGTACTCTAGCGCTCCGGCTTATTACATTGTATTTATATACTCTTTGCCCCGGTATCGGACTTGACTTCTTGAGATCCTGGGTTCGGAAAAAAATAATTAAAAATGTTTATTTTCAATTTTCTAATAAAACACGATGCACGGGATTGGATATGTGCACAGTTGGCGTTGGGCTTGCTTATCACATTGTGGGACTTACTGGTGGGTGCTCTGGTTGTTGCTCTGCCTACTTCTTCGAAGATATGAGCGTGAAGATGCTTTTTTAGCAATATTTTGCAATAGATATCTCTTATCACCAATAGCTATCTGTTTGTTCGCCATCTTGTGAGACAGAGAATGAAAAGTGCCTAAAGGTAACAAAATGCAAACTTTTACAACATAATTCCCCAAGCTTTTCTTTTCGTTTATTTCGCTTGCATATGCTAAATGCATGAATTAAAGGTACTTACTTACCAAAACGGTTTTTATGTAGTATATTTATTACATTGAGTAGGGTTTAAAAGAAAGTTTTGGTGTTAAAATGAGTAAGGACATGCTCAACTGGTTCGGTCATGTGGAAAAAATGACAAAAGGAAAGATTGAAAAAGTAGATATATACAATGCGAATGTGGATGGATGTAAGTACCCAAAGAGATTAAGTTTGACATTCCACGATTAGCTCGCACGGATATTATCCAAGGATGATTTAAAAAGTGTTCGCAAATGGCATGTTAGTATGAAAAGGGTAATATTAACAGTTTGTACGAAAAAAAAGTATAAATTTTCCCATTTTCCCTGGAAATTACCTAGGTTTTTAAGTATGAATATTAGATGTATGTATACCTTGTATGTATGTTTACCCGAGGAGACCTTGGTTAACATTCTTCGATCTAATTGCTAGGGTATTATCTGAGGGTGGTGTTAACAGTCTCTGAAACCGATGTATTAGTATGAAAGGGGGATAAATGTAGAGGAAGCTAGACAGATCTGCCAGGATATTGAGATTTAGCTCTCGATAACCTTTGCCTACCTCGTAACACCATTGGCATAAAGATTTGTATGTGTGTATGTATGTATATATATGTTAGAAATTATGTGCGTCATGAGATGAATTTACGTCGATTTGCTTAAGTCAAATGTATTAAATTTGGTGAAGTTTACGACACTTAACCTTGAAATAATATTTATCTGACGGTTTATAAGCGAAGATTTTTTTATAGATTAAAAAGAAATATTAATTGGTTTTAAAGCCTCTTTGTTCTAGTGGCCTGGCGTCGGATTTGACTGCTAGAGGTTCTGGGTTCGACCGCACGCAAACTTCAATTATCTTTTAATCACTCATTAATATTATTTAATAATTACTGATACTTTTCACATGCAAAATTGAGCCTTGTAAATTAAATCGTAAATGTCATCTCTGAGTTTATTCTATATTCTTCTAAGCTCGTAAATTTTTGGTTACCGTTTATTCCGGAATTTGTTCTTTTCAACGTCGGTACTTGGTGCATTTTTAAATTCTAACAAACTAGCATTTGTAAAAAAAACGTGTTTTGCGATTGGTTTAGTGAAAAATTTGACTAATGTAACAAAATGTACTCTCCGTTAAAATGTAGAAGATCTATTAATCTACAATTGCGAAATGCTTGCTGATAAA
>NJDD01001334.1:233555-247009 GCA_002245505.1 Calephelis nemesis
TTTACTAACTCTCTCTTGTCATCTCTATTTGGCAGGAAGGCAAATGGTGTATTCTGCAAAGAAGCCATGACAAACGCGAGGAAACAATACTCAATTTTTGTGAGGTCGTCGATATAGAAAAAAATGTAGATACGCATTGTTAAGTATAACTCAAGAACTACTAGTTGAATCACGATAATATGAGACCACCTCGGAATTATGACCTATGTTTAGAAAAGAAGCAACCTAATTGGCCGAGTTACCGTGCTACCAACATACAAAAAACAGTCGAATTAATAACCTCTTTCTTTTTTAGAGTCGGTAAAAATATACTTAAATAAAATTAACCATAAATTACAAAAAAATGGTTTTATTGCTTCATATGATTTTTTATTCTAGATTTAATAAATGTATATCAACCACAATTGGATTTGACAAAACGAGTAAAACTCTCAGCTAGTAAGTTAATGGAGAGGCTAGAGCAGACGGTCCCAGATGTCCGTGAACCCCTTTTGGGTCACTAGTGCAAGGCCGATGCAGCTAGATAGGCTCACTCGGCTTCTCAGGGACACAACGCTTCGAAAAACCTTTTATACAAATAAATACGTCGTTATTATAACAAACTGGAAATATCTCGTCTGTCTAGTTTCCAATAATGCAAATTTAAAATGGAGATTTTGGCAACTTCATATCAACTTCAATCATGTTTATTCTATTATTGTTTTTCAGTTTTGTTACTTGCAAAGTACTCAAATATAATAAATCTTTTTCGATTTGGCTAATTTTGATTTAGAATTATTTGTTCAAGTTCAACAAAGGTTTAAAAGATAAGAAATAAAAACTGCAAAGGAAACTAGGAAAACAACATTTTAATTTTTACCTTACAGACTAAATGGGTGGGATAAACTTCGCCGGGACAGCTAGTTTGTAATAAAAAAGACGTATGCTTTTCATTATTAGGGTTTTTCTCGTAAGTCTTACTGAATAACTACAAAGTATAAAACAAAGTAGCTTCCTCTGTCCCTATGTTCCTATGTCCCTTTGTTTGCTTAAATCCTTAAAACTATGCAACGGATTTTGATGCGGTTTTTTTAGTAGATAAAGTGGTTGAAGAAGAAGATTTATATATACTTTATATTCGTGCGAAGCTAAGGCAGACCGCTAATCCTAATATATATAAATCTCGTGTCACAATGTTTGTCCTCAATGGACTCCTAAACCACTTAACCGATTATGATAAAATTCGCACACCATGTGCAGTTCGATCCAACTTGAGAGATAGGACAGCTTATATCTTAATTTGCGGTAAAAAAGTTACCATCCGAGCGAAGCCGGAACGGCTATATATTAATTTATAAGTCTTGCATTCTGGTAAACCAATTGGTATGCCTGGTATGCCTTTGAAATGTAAAGTTTTCTGAATTACGTCTTTAACACATATGAACATTGTACACCCCCTTCTTATTCATAATATTTTTTATGATACTGGAAAGCATACAATCAGACGGATTTCCTGAAGGTGAGAAATTCACGTTCCCTAGAGACACCAAAAGGTGGTAACGGTGCGTTGCCAACCTGAGGCCGGGATGTTAGGCCTCGAGCAATAGTAAGTTTACCGGCTACATTACCCTCCGAACCGGAACACATTAACGGCAAGCACTGACGTCATGGCGACAAGAATTGGTAAGGCGATGGTACCAATTCAGGCGAGTCGCTGCGAAACTTTACCACCTAGTCAAATGTCACGGTATTAGTGACGGTAAATAACATTATATTTTCTTTTTATTTGTGATAAAACTGACTTGCCTCTCAATATTCAGGTTTTTCTTGTTAGATCCAGTAATAATAACCTATCTACAGATGAAAATAGGCCTTCTAGAGTTTTTTTGGTAAGATATTTTTGTTAAAATTGAAAAGTAACAGCGCTTACTAGGCAACTGCTCTAAAATAGCTCGATCTCTTATCCTAGATAGGTTATTAATACTACCGTTACTGAATATAGAATAAACTTATCTATTTGACGGTTTAATCAGTGAATGACCGACTGCGTTGCTTTGTTTTTAATATCTTGTCAAATAAAAACGGCCGTACGCAGAGATGTCAATTATCTTTTAATCAGTAATTAGGGCCCTTTATTAATTATTCACACATTTTAAATACAAAATTGTGCCTTACTGGTAAATATTAAATGTCGTCTCTGAGTAAGGCCGTAAGTCTGTTTGCTTTTGAGAAAGATTCTATTCTAACTAAAGTAACAAATTAGATTTAAGTTGATATTATATAATAAAAATATAATAAAAGTCTTAGAACATATTAATGAACATGTGAAATTTGCAAGCAGCACTTATAAAATTATATTTGATTGCAAATAATAGACAGTTTTTTTTAAACATCAAGTATAAAATTATTTTGACAATAGCGTCGCGTTTGTGTATCACTCAGTTTTAAGTTTTCTTTTTAGTGTATTTATTTTTGTATATTTTAGTGTTCAATAAAGAATAATTATTCTATTCTATAATATATATTTAAATATCAGGCCAGCTTTAGAGAATTTGTAGTATTTTGATCATGAGAAGGAAAGCGTCGCTTTTCACTGGAATGTAGCTGGTGTAGCCGCGACCCTGAACTGGGATACTGGGTCAGGCTCAGGCCACGGTCGTCTCCACCTGGAACTCCTGCATTATATTGACATCGCACACACAATGCGTGCTTCGTTATGGAATTTCAGCTATTTCTCCTCGCTTTGTTTGTATTCAAGGTTAAGTTTTATTGAAGCTTGTTCAGTATTTAAGATTGAATGCGGATTTAGAAGATATTGCCGAGAGGAAATGTGAAAATTAACATAAACATCTTTACGCCTCTATGTATTGTACATACTTGAACCTGTACCCTTTCGTCTCAATCCGACGAAGGCTCTAACCATTTGAGCTGCTGAGGATTGAAGTCCTGTGGTGAAATTTTAATTATTTTCTTTACCGTTAACGCGGGTAGTCATGTCCTATTATGAGCATAGTTATGAGCAATATGAGTAGGTACCTATTAAATGAGTTCGTCGCTACAGTTGAAATTCAAATTAAATTTAAAATGGCCATAACATTCGTTCTTTTAGAGGTATTTTATGCCTAATGTTTGAGTTAATCTTAATATAGGTATATATTTCTTGTATTCGTGTATTTGTCACTGAACTCCTAGACGACTGGACCGATTTTGATGATTTTTTTGTGAGTGTTCAAGAAAATTCGCGAATAGTTTAGATTCAACACAACTACTTGGTTTAGAGACAACTTGGTCTCCTGGAAAATGTTTTTTTAATAATAAGTAGTTGTTGATTTTGGAATGTTTTACATTGGATCCGACAGACTGCTACTGTCAAAGCAATAATGTCAAGCGATCCGAAGTTTGCTGGGTCTGCTAGTTTTCTATATTTTTTAAAGAAAAGAAAAATTTTGTTCTTCAGCCAGGACTTGAACCTGTACCCTTTCGTCTCAAGCCGACAAATGTTCTAACCATTTAAACTACTGAGGATTCAAGTCCTGCAGTGAAATTTTTAATTCCTTTCTTTACTGTTAACGATATGTCTTTAAGCTTACTAGTAATCGCCCGTTGGCCGAAAATCTAACAAAATATCACCAAAAATTGACTAATTTCACTCAATATAAACACGAAATTCAATAATTACAAAAAAAAACTATCGCCTTTTTTTATGGCGCCAAAACTACCAAAATTCGGTAGTTTATTTGTATTTAGTACGATTTAGTGCAGGCGCTGAAGGAAGTTGAGTATGCAAAATGTGAGGACCGGCAACTATGCTCAAATTCTTTTACCTGAGACCCTAAATAAAAAAAGACCCATGTTGCCAGCAGCTGTGTTAGTCCCTTTCTCTTGTCCCCACTCTTCTCCCTAGCCTATGCGCCGATGCGTCATAGCGCTCGTAGTAGCCAGTACAAAACATTTTTTTGATGAGTAATAGTTAATTTTTTTTTGTATCCATGTAAAATTGTTTATTTTTGCTTTTATTTAAGTGGTTTGTTTAAAAAAAACGTCGACAATGTCGCTACAAGTGACGAATGTAAAAAAGCGAAAACTTAATGAAGTATCGTGTTTGTTTTGTGATCAAACGGGTGATTTGGTAGAGAAACCGAAACCAAGTACTTTTTTGAAGCTTTTATAGGAAGAATCCTAAATCGGAACTCGCACTTGAAATAGAAAATAATTTTAAATGCGGTACAAACACACGGAATGAGGTTTTTAATTTAGAGAATTCTAAAATTTTTATTGTTGACGGTATGGCTCTTGTTCATCGAATTCAATTAAAACATTTCGGAACTTTTGGTGATTTTGCTGAGGCATTCTTCAAAAGAATCCACGATCTATTTTTGCAAAAAAATGTAAAACGAGTAGATATAGTATTTGACAGGTATGACGACATTTCCATAAAATATATGGAGTCAACTTTACGAAGTAATAATCAAAAAAAAATTTTTTTTTTTAATTTCTAATGATCATACTAAGATTCCAAGTAATTGTAACAATTTCTTTTCAAGCACTGAAAATAAATTACAGCTTGTTCGATTTCTCTGTACTGCTGCTCCTAGATACACACAAATAAATGAAGATTGCGAGTTATATATTTGTGGAGGGTTTGGTGATCCTACACATTGTTTCAAATTGCAAGGTAAAAATTATTTTTTGAGGTACCTGAATTAAAATCGAACCATTTAGAAGCCGATTCAAGAATGTTTTGTCACATTTTTCATGCAATAAAAATTCAAGCTGCTCATATTATCATTATTAGCGCTGATACAGATGTTTTCATCTTGGGAATTTATTATTGGGATATGTTAACACGTCTTGGCTGTTTAGGCTTATGGTTTGACGGTTCATATAAGAAAAGATTCATTTCAGGATGTCATTTGGCTGCACAATCTCTTGGTGAAAACATTTGTGAAATTTTGCCAGCATTACATGCTCTCACTGGTTGTGATTCTACCAGCAGATTGGGTTCTAAAAACTTTGTTCAAAAAACTTTGCGACATTTAGGAAATCCATACTTAAATGTCGAACAACTAATTGAATTAGAAAGCATTTGCACACATCTTTTCGCGAAAAATAAAGCAACTGCTGATGAACTTCGACATAAATTAATTTCGCAAAATCTCGGCTTCGGCTTGAATTTATTAAGAATAATTTGTACATCAGATGCTTTAAATTTACATCTATTAAGAGCTTCAGCACAAACATATATTTGGATTCATGCAAACCAAACTCTACTACAGCCTATTGATTTTACCTTATTAGGCTATGAAAGAAAAGATGGCAAATTGTACCCACGACAACTAACGAAGCAACCATTAGCGGAACAGTTGATTCAGCCCTGTAAATGTTCATCTAATTGTCAAACCAAGGCTTGTTCTTGTAAAAAATTGCAAATAAATTGTATTTCGCTTTGTAAGTGTATTAATAATGATTGTCAAAATAAAAAAGATTAGCTTTTATATGTTACCTGTAAAGAATTATGTTTAAATTTGACTTTTCTTATTAAATCATTTTTTTATCAACAATTATTGTTATTATTTAAAAATGTTTTTAATTTTTTTAAGTTCCTAGCTATAATTACCTTTAATTATAAGAAACAATTGAATATTGTTAAAAAAAACAATAATTATAATAATTTCAAAGCATTAGTTCATTCTATTTACTTCAATATCCAAGAGAGTGGGGTAAAAAAATGGACCAACAGGGCTCCTGGCAACATCCGGAATTATCATCTGCAAGCTTTTCTGAATTCAAAACAATCGACAGTATGCGGTCCTCACATTTTGCATACTCAACTCCCTACAACTCCCTAATTTGTTTGGAGCAGAGGGCAAAACCGCATTTGTCACTGTATTCTTTTGTCATTTGTCTCTCACTGTATTCTTTTGTCAGCTTATATTAGCACACACCATAATACTCGATATGTATCTTGTATACTTATGACTATAAAAGAATAGTTATCTGCACGTCTGTATCACCTAGGCAGAGGTACAATCAACCCACGACTATTCAAAAACAATAAGTCCCGCAATATCTGGTCTGGGCACATGTCATTTGCCGACCAACATTATATTCATTACAAAGTTTTGATGCCCGCCCCAAGGACCGAACCCAGGACCTAACAAAGTCAAATACAAAAACCGGACCGCTGTACAACAGAGAAAATTACTTATGACAATGTTCAATTAGATTGTTACTTATACTACTCTCTTGTAGGATCTTCAACAAAACCTTTTAAGTTTCTTAGCCATAAGTTCATAACTACCTATAATAGTCTTAGTTTGGAAGGCAATCCAAGTCAGTGCTCGGTATTGTAATATTCCGTGCTTGATTTAAAGTAGTCGGTAGAATACAAATGTCGCATAATACCATCAAAGACTGCTCTCTCTATCTCTCTATCTCGAGGCTATCTCCTATAGTCGCTGTACACTCAACCAACGAGGCGGTCATAAAATGTAACTGCTTCTTGACAGAAGCAAAAGTGACCAAAATGAAGCATCGATGATCGTAAATACACCGTCAAAATTTAAAATTCAAAATAGATTAATTACTTACGTATAATAGACTATACGTAATAGATTAATATAGATCTATACAAATATTCTTGTGACGCATCTATGTATATAATTCTAAAAACTATCACCAGATCGGAACGCGATCACTTACTGAGGAGGTCCAACGAAAGAAACTCAGCGGGCTTGTCTTTTTTCTTATAAACCTAATTTACGAAAGATTATTACATTTATAATTAATTTGTAGAAATTGGTATGAAGAGCAATGAATCCCAAGCATTTCTGTCTTCTAAATATTGTGAAATCTTATAACCCTTACTATTTATCGTAATTTTAATACATTTTTTTTTATTTTATTTAATGGTTAGTCTTTAATATGCTCGTAAAAACGTATACATTGGCCCATTGAAAAATAACTGATTTTGTAAAGACGAGACTTAGTCTTAGTCAAAACCTAATAAATAAATAACAATAATAAATATCCCTGGACAAATTTCACAAATTGAATCTAACCCCAAAGTAAGCAATTATATGCTTGTGTTATGGGTGTTAGTCAACGATACTATTATATAGAAATACTTAAATAGATACCAGAATACATTTAATAAACACCCAGACTCGGAAATACAGACATCTAAATGTTCATCACACAAATGCCTGCCCCCGTCGGGAATCGAACCCGAGCCTCGCGATTCGTCGATGCAGTTAGGCGAGTACGCTAGCCACTCAACCAACGAGGCGAACCTGGATGTAAGGAAGGTGATCGCTGAGCGTCCGTCAACAAATGTGACACATTTCACGTGACCTACATCTCTCTATTCGGTTCAAGGTCGATGCACTGCTCCGCCTCAAAATCGATATCCATTTAAACTCGGTGCACTTCTCGATTAAAAACCCGATAAACCGATTAAACGGTAATTTTGGCAGTTTGATTACCATCAGGATAATTTGAGGTTAATTTTGTACTACGTAATTAGCTATTAACTTCAGTAGGTATATATTTATTCGGTTAGGATTAATTTTTGTACTTTATGAGCGAAAAATGTTTTGTGATGTTCACTTCGTCAGTTTTCAAAATAATTTTATTATTATTAAGGGTCGATTACAGTTTCACATTTATACATGAAGTAAGCAAAAGAGATCTTATTGCAGAAGTTAAATGTAGAAACTACTTATAAATCGGACACAACATGCACCGTTTTAAAAAAACAATCAAGAATCATAATGAACATAAAAATAATCACAATTTATCAAGACATAAACAAAGACAATACAAAGTTTTACGAGAATTAATAAAATTAATATATTGATCATTTATAAAACATTTTTTATCGCTATGTTGATCTATATATACATCATTCATTTTAAAAGCAATAAATCTATTAAAATAATTAAACAATAATTAGTGATTCTGACACTGAGCTAGCGAGTAAGTGAGCTAGCTGCTAAGTAGATTCTAATTTTAGAAGTATAAAAAAAATACAAATTAAATACGAGAGCAAAATTAAGAATTAACACAGTCAAAACTTTAATTTTTTTGTAGATTGTGGAATTTGAAAGGAACAACTTGTGTGTTGTCCTTAACCTTCGGTTTACCATTGGTGATTTGGTTATACTCCTGTCTACTTCTTCGAGGATACGGGCCTTAAGATACTTGTTTATTTATTTTTCTTTCTACAGAAACAAAAAAATAAGTAAATGAAAATAACTATACATAGATATTAAATGACGTATGCCATTTTTTTACGAACCTTTGTAGTGCTGGCGACTAAAACTGGGTTGCCGAATGGTTGCCGAAGACATTTTAAGCCTTTTTTAGAATTTTTATCTGTCTGTTCCTCGACTGCGATTTACGCGAAATTTACTTAACCGAGCGTAACGAAATTTGTCACGTTGCTATTATGTGTTCTGAAGAAAGTTTGTTTGCTACTTTATATCCTGTTTACTAGCGGGGAAAGATATACAAATTGTAAATTAGTCAAATTCATTACCACGTAATCCCATTTTTAGCAAAGTTTAAGAAACGAGGAGGTTCTCAATTTGGCCAGTAATTTTTTTTATGTATGTACACCGATTTCTCCGAGGATTTTTTTTGTTTGATACGGAATAGCTTCGAATTGGTCCAATAAAAATTTGATTCAGGTAGGCATATTAGTTTTTATTCTATGAGCATTTTTTATCTACTTTTACCTATCCGATGTTAACTTTTATTAAATTAAATAATGTCAGCAATAAATTAAAAAGTAATTAATAATAATAAATAAGTTATTAAAAACCGATTTCAAAACGAAAAAGTAAAAAATATTAAAGATTTACCGCCTTATTCATAAAAAATAGTTAAGTAACCTCCTAAGCATTGCTTAACTAATCATCTGATTAAGCTTTAAGCATTGCTTAAAAATTTGTTATTCACAAAGTACATTTTGACAATGCTTAGTTAAATACTGTTTAACTTGGTAGGTTTTGGTAGAAATGTGGCTGTATGCGTATTTCTTTTGCTAAAAGTGGATTAAACAATTGTCATCCGTTATCAACATCGTTGTTTCTGAATACGGTGTCGGACATCTATAACCTCTTGCTAAAGAATATTTATATTTCTACAACAAAGTACTCGTACATAATGTACTACAATAAAATTAAATTTATTAGAGTAAACAAAGTTGATGCAATATAGACACAAAACGTTTAAACTGATACACTGCATTTCAAAAATAATGTTTTTAATGCATCTACATTATGTTACTAAGCTAAATATAAAATGATGTAATTTCTGTAATATTTTCCCCCGTGTTGGTTCGAGTTCCTTTGTAGAATAGACCATCTACCTTCCTGTTAGACAGCGCGTAAAAAGCGACCATAGGCTTACCGTCACTAGCACCGTGACAACTTACTAGGAGGTGAGTTTCGCAGCGACTCACCCGGATTGGTACCACCGCCTTACCCATTTCTGCGTTAGCTCTTGCTGTTGAATTGTTCCGGTTCGTAGAGTAAAGTAGCCGGTAAACTTACTTTTGCTCGGGGCTTAACATGTGAGCCTCAGGTTGGAATCTCACCATTGCCACCTTTGGTGTCTCTAGGCGGCGTGAAATTCTCACCATCAGAAAATCTGTCTACTTTTTTGCTTCCAATATCATAACAAAATGCTCTGGAAAACTATTCGTTTCTTCATAGGAGTAATGGCCATCTCCATAATAAAACATGTTATAACAGTCCTATATTGTTCCAAAATCCAGCATATCCCGTCCAATTTTGTCCACCCTTCAACGAAATCAAATATTTCAATGAATGTATTATAAAAAAAAATCATAAGAATACACAAATAAGCCATTAAATGGCTAGTTGTTGCATTTTGTCAATGCACATAAAATCAGCAGTTTGAAATTTAGTCAGCCATTTTGTTGATTAAAATTTTAAACAAGGGTCCGAGGTTGCTTAAAGTGACAGCTATTTAAGAGTATATTTAAACAGATGATTAACTCTAAATAGCGTTTATGAATAAGAATTTTTTAAGCATTACTTAAATTTGGAGATTAAAAGTTAAGCAACGTTTATGAATGCTTATTCATAAACGTTGCTGTTAATATTAATGACATACTACCTATTACTTACATGTGCTATTCACTAATAGATTTGAAGTCGGTGCCAAGAATCAAACTAATAATTAAACTATAAGTAAGTATTCTAATTGGCTTGACACCAAATTCAAACCTATTAGTAAATGACACATAAATAATAGGTAGTATGTAATATTTTAGTTTTGAAGTTGGTTTTTATATTAATTCGTTTCTTTTTTTGTGATTTGTGTTTTACAATATTATAAACAAACAAATCAGTTCATAGTCCCCGGATTTTTGATCGTAAGTTTTGTTGTTTGCTTATAATATACTCGTAATTATAGACTTGACAATATGCAGTATAAAGTGCCTCTGTAGTCTAGCGGTCCAGGTGTTGGACTTGACTCTATGAGGTCCCGAGTTCCATCCCCGGGTCAGGCAACAAAAAAAGGAAAAGTGGTTTTCCAATTTTCTATTAAAACAAAATTTTGCTTAGTGTGTGCTCAGTTGGCGATAGGCTTGCCAACTAGCACTTTGTGGCACTTAGTGTCTTCGGCTAGTCATGTGTGCCCTGTAGGTACTTAGGGGATAACGTAAAGATACAGTTTAAAGTGGTAAATGACTTGAATTGTGGAATGTAGAGCAACATTTGAATATACAGGTTATCTTAATCTTTCTCAAATCTTAAGCTAATGCTGGGACTTTGTAATGAATTCCAACCATACTAATTATTATGGATATGAAAGTTTGTCTGTCTACTACGATAGATATTTCTCTCAACTGTCTCATTTATAGTGGGTGAGAATTCACTGCAGACAATCGTGAACGAAGTCGCGGATTCAGCTAATAAGGCAATTTTATTGTTTTTTTAATTTGCTTTGTAATTTAAAATCCTGAAAGAACAAGTTTTCCTATAATACTTTGATTTTCCAAGTAACGATGAGCTTCTTTTAAATTACTAGCGTTAATTGGTGATACCACTTTAGTAACAGTAGATTTTAACTGACCATTTTGTAAAAGTCGTGACACTTCTCGTAAAATATCCTGATGTCTGTTTTTATCAGGAGTATCATACTTAATCCTCGTAAACATCATCTCAGATACCAACGTCAAGCTTTTGTCTTTTAACGGCTTTATATCTACAAGACCACTGCTATCCACAATCAAACAAACTTTTCCTTGTGGCTTGATGGCTTTCGTTATTGTTTCCCAATATGGAAATGGATCATAATTTACTAAAATATAATCTACACCTTCAGAGTATCCATTAGCTTCCAGTTGAGGTACTAGATCCTTGGTATGGTTTAAAACAATATAAGCTCCGTTTTTCAAAGAGAAGTCCTCTGTCTCTTTACGTTAAAGCGGTTCCTATTACTGTTAATCCTAAGTTACGAGCTAGTTGAGATGCTACAGTACCTACACCTCCAGCACTATTCATAATTAAAATGGATTTTCCTTTATCACTTTCTGTGAGAAGTAAACGATCAAACAAATATTCATATGCAGTGACAGAAGTTAAAGGCATTGCTGGTGCTTCTTCAAAAGTCAAATTAGTTGGTTTCGGTGCCACAATAATTTCACTAAGAGCAACGTACTGTGCATTTGATCCATTTCTTCTTATATCTCCAGTAAATATTACTTCTTCACAAACTTCAAGCAATTTAACCTCTTCTCCTTTAGCAACTATGACACCAGCACCATCCCACTCAAGAATTCGAGGGTTAGCTTCAACATTTGGTTTTGGAGCTCGCTGCTTTGCATCTATAGGATTAACATCTACAGCTTTCACTTCAACTAAAATATCGTCCTTTTTTAGCACTGGTATATTCACTTGTAAATTCAGCAAACTATTTAGATCAGTGATTGGTAAATACTTGTATAGTCCAACAGCTTTCATCATTTTAGGTAAATTTGCCATAGCAAAATTATTATCACAAAACATCAAATGTTTTGTGAGAATTATTTTTATATAAATTATTATCACAATATCGAATTTACTTTGTTTGGCCTCTATATATATTTTCGTGTTATCAGTGTCCGGCTGATAACTTAAAATGATACAACGAAATACTTAAGAGTCACATCTAATCTTTTTTATTTACAAAGTGTCTGTATCTCTTGTCTCGGTTTATTTTGCTTCAGAAACATGAATTGGCATTTATTTTGTGACAGTTTAAATTTACGCTTTTAAGGCTGCATTTCACTATAAAATTTAAACGTGATCAACGTAAAAGCGCTTATAGTGGATCTCCGCTGGCTGCGAAGATCCACTAAAGATGTAGCTGACGATCCTTACAAGGACCAAAGTTGTTACCGTCGTAGGTAGCCAACGTGACCGTGAGAAACAGGCAGTTAGTCGCAGCTGCGATGGCCTGGCCGGGGTAAGGGATGTTAAAGCTACTTGGGGACTGTCCCTACGTCCCTACGAGAGATTAATGAAACCGTCGATTAAATCGCAAATGAAAATAATACACACTTTAATAAATAAAATCTGTCTCATCTGAGTTACAATAACAGTGGAGTGTAAACACTAAATAGGCTCCCGTGTTGCAGTATTCTTGAAATATTCTCGCAGTATTTCTTCCAGTATTCCTGCATAGATTCTTCCAGTATTCTTGCAGAGGTTCTCCCAGTATTCTTGCAGAGGTTCTTCCAAAGTTTCTTCTTTCTTCTTTGTTCTCGCAGCGGAGATCAGACCCGGAATGCTGGTCGCCCAAATTGGCCGTCCTTTTATATGTTTCGCGGCTAAAACACCGACCAATTACGTGCGAGCGTAGGATTCGTCCAATCACGTTATGAGAATTCAAACCAATCGCATTTCGTATAAAAAACGGTTCGGTCTTGACATTTTGATGTCGTTCCTTATAGGGGTGACTCGTGCGAGACTAGCCCGGAACGACACTACTTGCTTTTTTGTTTGAAATACTTTTCATGTTTTATGCTTCTTGTTTTCTGCATGTTATTATGTTTACAGGTCGGCGTGCGTCCTTAACAGCGCTTTTATTCCATAGAAGTAGAAATATACTTAGAGGTCAATGGTTTATTCGATTGTCAAGAGAGTCAATCATGTCAATTTTGTTGTCAGCGAAATTTTAGTTATTGTCAATATTTTATTTTTAACCTCTGCTAAGTAGATTCTCATGGGATGGGGACATAGAAATAGGTATACTAAGAGGTCAATGAATGGGGATAAGAATTTTGACAATTTTAAAAGAGTACATACTTGAATTTCTTTATAAACGGGATCAAAACCGATAACTGAACTCGTTCATACTGAACTTAGTTATGTCAGAGATTAGTAAATGGGTGAATTTCAACAAGTGGATTTTTTTTATCACTTCGGTGAGATTTTTTATTTTAATGCTATTCTACA
>NJDD01001334.1:247086-262921 GCA_002245505.1 Calephelis nemesis
TGATTAATGCTAGTGCAAACATACTCTCCAATTTTATAAAAACTGTCTATGCTTGCTTCACAGGTCGAAGCCTAAAGCTGGAAACAAACGTGGACGCGGCTGACAGCCTAGCTAGGTATCTGGATAATGACAGCACACTGAGCCTTACAAACTATCGAACGGTCCGCAGACACACTTGTCAGTCGCGGCTGTAAGCCGTGTCTGTAAGCCGCGGTTGATAATAATATGTTTCCAGCTTAATAATAACAAGAACTGTAAAAACTCTGAATTCGAAAAAAGAACTTTCAAAAGCCATTCGGTTATTGACTGAGAAATTGCGTAAGAAACAAATATAAAAACCGTATATTTGGATACCCTTAAAAACTAGACCTAAACCACTTCGACTGCGTTTCCACCAGAGATGGGCGAGGATGCGTAACGAGGGATGTGTTTGTAAAGAGCCATTAGAGTCGTTACCAATAGAGCTGTGCTGACCGAGGCGAGGTAAATTAAGCGATTCTATTGGTTACTAGCTTCCGCCCGCGCGGATGTCGGTCTTCGCGTGATAAAACTGAAAAGTTAAGATTTTTTTACGTGTTTTTCCAGGATAAAAAGTATCCCTTTTATGCCCAGGATAATTAGGTATAAATTATACCAAGTTTCGTAGAAATCGAACTGACTAACAGTTCGATTCGATTTCACGTGATACCTGTACATACAGACAGACAGACAAAAAAATTTTTAATCACATATTTGGGTTTGGTATCGATCCAGCAACACCCCCTGCTATTTATTTTTTCAATATTATCAATGTACAGAATTGACCTCCAGATTTATTATATGTATAGATTTACAAACACATCTCTCGCTACTAATCTTCGCACGTCACTGATGGAAAGACACATGTCAAATCTGTTTAGACAAAAATTTTGCAATAGAATAAATTTCAAAATGTTCGCCTGCCTGTCTGTCTGTATCTTGAGTTCCATTCCTACCGATTCTACTTATCGTAACAAAATTTGGCATATAATTACTTTGAGGTCTGAGACAGGCTGTTGGCTACTTTTTTTCTCGTTTATTAAAGGGGTTCCAATGGGAGAGGTGCAAAAGTCAACATGTAAATTGGGGCTGCAATTCATTAATGTGTAGTCGATTTTATTCATCCTATTTTTATTTTGTAGTTAGTCAGACATAGCAAAAAAAAGGAAGAACACCGCCAGGGGTGGAGTGCCCAGGACCAAGGATCCACCAGAGTTAAGGCCCCCTCTCTCTCTCCTTACCTACTAAGTATCAAGTATAAGGTTTTCCCAGAACCTACGACCTACCACCAATAAATGATCAGTTAATTTGGTACAATATAAATTCTTTTTTTATGACATTCTTTTATTTTTTTTTTCTTATCACGCATTCTTGTGTAGACCTCCTCTGGGCTACAGTGGCGCCCGAACGTGTCTGGGAAACCTTAACATTTGCATTTCTCGTGTTTTTTTTTAAACTGTAATTCTGTGTACTTTAATTAGTTTTATCACTATCATAACTGTGTTATTTACGATATCTTTACAAGGAAAATCGCTGTATCGCCGCGGCACTAGAATCAGGCGATTATCTTACTGCCAGATACATTGTAAGAGGCAATAAAATACAGGGCAGAGACGGTCACTACCACCCGACCGCAAGACACCTCGAGGCATATTCCACCTCAAGGCATCTTCAAGCACCGACGTCAACTAAGGATATATTCATAGCCTTCAGTTCATGGATACATCTGACGTCGATGCATAATAAATCTTTTGGCTTTAAATTCACCTGTCTATAAGACGTAAACTCATAACCTTTTCCAAATTTTATAAAACTTGCTAAAAACATAAAGATATCGTAAATCTGTGTACTTACTTACTTTAAATTGATAGAAGAAGGCGTTACTTTGCGGAAATCCATACTTAAATCTTAATAAAATTATTTAATTTGCAAATTTTCCGCTAAAAAAAAATGTGTATACGTATTATGGAGTAACAAAACAGACAAAATAGTGCGCTAAGAACGTACGTTGAGTTTTTAGTAGTATGTGTATTGTTGGTGCTAATTAAACAGTTTAGTGGTGTGTATTGTGTGGAGCTGGATATATTTGGGAGTTTTAGCTTCCGGTAAGTCCAATTCATTCTTAGCGCACTATTTTGTCTGTTTTGTTACTCCATAATACGTATACACATTTTTTTAGAGGAAAATTTGCAAATTAAATAATTTTATTTATATTTACTTACTTTATTTTACTGTGTTACTTTATATTATTGTTGTACTATTGTCATTCTTGACAACGAACTCACTAGCAACATATAAACTTTGTGTAAAATCCACTAAAATCAAAAATCTTGTAAACTATAAAATTACAAATTGTAAAACTGTAAAATCCTACTTAAGTCTGGTCTGCTTAAATATTATACAAATAACTATCTATTCTCATAAATCTACCTTCTGGAAGAACTGATTTCTCTAAAAAAAAATCAAACAACTTCACTTATACTTAAAATAAAAAATCTACTTAACTAAAATAATAATACGTATATAAAAATATCATAACTATAAACAGTATTCAATAACCCTACGCTAAATTAACGCTTCCCTAAAACAAAATCATAAACATCGTAGCTGTAAAACATAAGTACCAAAAAATAATATTCGCGTTGTAATAATCACGTTAACATTCCATCTTGAACAGCCAGCAAGCCACCGCTCAAACCGGTTATCTGCGCGTAGCTAACAACAAACGACTTTGTACTTATTCTTAAAACTCAAAACATATTCAAAACATACATAACGTCTCATCCTATTAAATACCTCTCTTTACGTAAACAAGAACTAGAATATGAAATCTCTCTCCGCGGGGATACACCCCTGGCTACTGTAGATGATCTAAGAAAACAAATAAACAAATTATCAACTATTCACCCGGCCGAGTCGATTTTGATATCACACCTCGAACCGCAAGACGACATTACCGCGTGCCAATTATTACTCGAAAACGTTTTATCTACGATAACTTGTCAACCTAACGATAAAAGTATGATATCAAGAACAGAAAACATCTTAAATCATTTATATCATAGGTTAAACAGGATCGAACCTACACCCGATATTGAGGAAACCTATACTCAGTGCGCACTACATTTAAAGAGCTTTATTCCAACTTAATAGAATAAAAAAATCCCTCAGTAGATCCATTAGCTGTTAACAACCAGATTTCATCAAATAATATGAATCCTTTTCAAGTAAACGTAACTTGTGGTAGACCAGTATCGAAGCTTCATAAAATCAAATATGACGGTAAATTATGCGTCCGCGCGTTTATACAGAGGGTAGAAGAATTTTGTCTCGCTCGCGACATTCCTGACTCGAAATTAATAACCTACGCGTCGGAAATATTCACCGAGGACGCTTTGCATTGATTCCGTAGTATTAAAGATCAGATAACTAGCTGGCAAGAACTTAAAACATTAGTACGTAACGACTTTGACAAAACCGACTATGACTATAGACTTTTAGATCAAATTAGAAACCGTACTCAAGGTGAAAAAGAAAACATCACTATCTTTATAGCTACTACTGTCGTATTAAAGACCTCAAATTACCAATAGGTAATAAATAAAAATTAAACATTATTAATAAATATAACTTTATTTCTAAATAAGTACTACTAAACATTTAATATAAACAAATGTCTTAACACTATCTACAAATCGCAGTAACGATAACTTGTCGTGTTCCGCGTTCTCACTGTTGGCTTAGTTCCGACCCCAAGACTCACGTCGTAGGGCAGTGTGAACGCACACTAACACACAATCGAGCGGCTGACAACTCGTTAAATTAAGCCTTTTTGTCATATAAACAAACACACAAACACTCGAGCGGCTGACAACTCGTAAAATTAAGCCTTATTGTCATACACACATACAAACGCACACTAACACACAATCGAGCGGCTGACAACTCGTTAAATTAAGCCTTTTTGTCATATAAACAAACACACACACACTCGAGCGGCTGACAACTCGTAAAATTAAGCCTTATTGTCATACACACATACAAACGCACACTAACATACATATTGTTTACTCTTGTCGCGATATACATTAACTAAATCTTATCACACCTTGTCGATAAAATATAGTTTTAAAAATCTATTCTATCAAGATTACTTTTGGGTATCTAAATACTCGAACTTCTCTAATTACAACTAACGATTATATATATGTATTCGGCAGTTAAATAACTATAAAATATACGTTGCCTCCCTTGACCATTAATACGTATATTATGTGAGTATTAAAATAATCATTAATTATTAAATAATTATTAGTACTCTCTCGTGGAACAAAACTTAGTTTCACTAATTAGTATTCATTGAAATACTTTTATAAGCAAGACCTTGCTTGCTTGTTAAGATTTATTAGTAATCTAGCAACTACAATAAATAATAACTTTATCTAAACCTGCAGTCAGTTCTTCCAACTCTTACAACATATCTAAGTTTATTAAAATTATATTTAAGTAAGTTTATATATTCAAATATTCCAACATTCACTTAAATCATAATCTTAAATCCATAATATTACCATACCAAATAATATTTTGTAAACGCCTGTTAAAATTAAATTAGCACCTCACTCAGTGTTAGCATTGCAGAATATTTATTCCATAAACAACTTTTAAATTTCTAAAGTTATAGTCGCGTCTTCTCCCGACATTTTATCCTGGAAATCTACAGCTAATAGCCTAGGCTTATCCTTCAAGGATATCAGTGTGTAAGGAGAGTGAAGGCTTGAATACTTCAAGCCCACTCATAGAATATAAGTTATGATAAGCATGTATCTACTAATTAAGCAAGAGATTGTATGTAAGTTAGAATGAATGGTTCTCCTAAGTTGAAAGGTCAAGAACGAGCTGGTATGTATGTGTGTCTGTGTGTTTTTTTCTACCTTCCGCTTAGCCTTTTAGCTGACGGATTCCAACCAGGTCTTTGGTTGAAATCCTTACCTAGGGAGAGGGGATGTGTCACGTTGTGGGTACTTATAAAGAACATTCTATAAGAACCACCAACGTTCCTAGAAAAAGCAGAAAAACAACGCATCGTACGATGTTACCTCTCACCCCTCGCCTCTCCAAGATTAGCGCGAAGTATATAAGCTCACATCACCACGAGGCGTCACCTCACATTCTATCGGGACTTTCCTAGCGAGGTCGCCTTTGCAACAATTACTAAAACAAATTAATTACTAGTCACGTAAGGTTACAGTCAGCCAAGATACTTATAAATAGTTTAAAAAAAAGGAGAAACCTACATACACCAGTCTTAGGGTCCTACGGTACGGTTAACTACTCTAGCCCTACCATTTTCTGACAATCCTACAAAAGATCGGACCATATTAACTCCCTCCGGTTGGAGCTTGCCGGAATTTTCTCGGCGAGGGTTGCTCCGAGCATTAAAGGAAGAACACCGCCAGGGGTGGAGAGCCCAGGACCAAGGATCCACCAGAGTTAAGGCCCCCTCTCTCTCTCCTTACCTACTAAGTATCAAGTATAAGGTTTTCCCAGAACCTACGACCTACCACCAATAAATGATCAGTTAATTTGGTACAATATAAATTCTTTTATTTATGACATTCTTTTATTTTTTTTTCTTCTCACGCATTCTTGTGTAGACCTCCTCTAGGCTACATTGTATATTTTTGTCACCAAGATCCATGATTGCTTTGTATGAAAAAAACATTATATTGCTGACGTATTTTAGCATACATGGATCCTTAAGAGATACAATGTCAAGAATCACTCTACCACCAGTGGTCTGGTTAATGATGGCAAATATAGGAGTCGAACATTTAACATCCTCTGTCTTTTAAAGTCGATTAGAACTAAATAGTATTCATGTTAAAGTCTTTTTTCGCGACACTGCTCGCCATTGTCATTTTGTTAAATGTTTGATAAATATGTTATACATAAGCTATTTCGTTTGATCTTGGCCCAGAATGAGACATCTTTTGCGGCAAACAAAGTTTTAGCATAAAAAAAAAGAAGTGCCGCAGCGATACACACTTGACCTATTTTATGACTTGAACGGTATTATACAGGGGAGTTTTTATATTTAATAAAAAAGATAACGAAACGCGCCGTAAAGGGCGCTTGCCACTCGATGCTTGAGATTTTATTATACAAGGTGATATTAAAAACTAGTTAAACCAAAACACCAAATTCAAAATCAAATTATGGTACTAGGAATGGGTAATCCGCCCGGACGACGTGCAGCACTACTCTCTACCAAGAGTTATAATGGATATATCAGTCTAAGTAGAAGCCTACGTAATATTTCAAACTATTACCTACCTTCTTACATAAAAATAACTACGCTAAAAAAACCCACTTCAATACTAAAAAGTAAAAAATAATAAAGATTTAATATTAATAGCCTTAAACTAATAATTATATTACATACAAGGAAGTATTAAATTGGATTGGTACTTCTAACCTATTAGTAAATAGCAGATATAAATAATAAGTAGTATATAATTAATACTACATCTTCATTATTTTTTACTTTTTAGTTTTAAAGTAGTTTTTGTACGTAGTTGTTTTTATTTAATACTTTTTAGTTTATTGCTGATATGATTTAATTCAATGACAATAAACATATATATAGGTGAAAATAGATAAAAAATGCTAATAAAGTAAAAACGAATAGCCCTAATTTATATACGTTTTTTATGAGACAAAAAATCGCCTCTGTGGTCTAGCGGTCCGGGTGTTGGACTTGACTGCATGAGGTCTCGAGTTCGAATCCCGGGTCGGCCAACAAAAAGATAATTGGATTTATCCAATTTTCTAATAAAAAAATTTTGGTCGGGATTGGAAATGTGCCGATTGGCGATAGGCTTGCCACCTATCACATTATATGACTTAGTGTCTTCGGCTAGTCGTGGGTGTCCTGGTTGTGCCTCTGCCTACCTCTTTGGGGATATGGGCGTGAAGATACTTTTTTTGAGACATAAAAAGAGTAACGTAAATCGATTCACAAACTTGGGAGAAATGTGTAACCTCGGTGTACATATGTAAAAATATAAATATCAGGTGAATTGAGAACTTATAGGTAGCCAGTAGTACGGGGTGTACTACCACTCCAGCCAATGAAAAGCGACACACCTATAGCGTCTTTGGTGTCTTTAGGCCACTGTTGTCTCTTAGCATCATGAAACCCATGTGCTAGTTTGCTGGCCTATCACATAAAGAAATAAATTAAACTAGACTACTATAAAAATAAAAAAATAGTACCTCCACGTCCATATCCTTGAAGAGGTAGGCACAGGCATCGTACTTGACTAAGTAAAAAAAAAGGCTGCGCGAAGTACGACATTTAACTATACGTCAAGCCATCCAATCATGAACAATACTTACAGGCTTATTCATAAATGTTGTTTAACTTTTAATCACCGATTTAAGTAATGTTTAAAAAAATTCTTATTCATAAACGCTATTTAGAGTTAATCATCTGTTTAAATATACTCTTAAATAGCTGTCACTTTAAGCAACCTCGGACCCTTGTTTAAAATTTTAATCAACAAAATGGCTGACTAAATTTCAAACAGCTGATTTTATGTGCATTGACAAAATGCAACAACTAGCCATTTAATTTGGCTTATTTGTGTATTCTTATGATTTTTTTATAATATCATATAATCATTGAAATATTTTGATTTCGTGGAAGTGTAGACAAAATTGGACGGGATATGTTGGATTTTGGAACAATATAGGACTGTAATAACATGTTTTATTATGGAGATGGCCAATGACTCCTATCAAGAAACGAATAGTTTTCCAGAGCATTTTGTTATGATATTGGAACCAAAAAAGTAGACAGATTTTCTGAGGGTGAGAATTTCACGCCGCGTAGAGACGCCAAAGCTGGCAGTGGTGAGATTCCAACCTGAGGCTGGCATGTAGCTACTTTATTTTACGAACCGGGACAATTCAACAGGAAGCGCTAACGCAGAAATGGGTAAGGCGGTGGTACCAATCCGGGTGAGTCGCTGCGAAACTCACCTCCTAGTAAGTTGTCACGGTGGTAGTGACAGTAAAAAAAAATAGATAAAAAGTAGATAAAAAAATATTACAGAAATTACATCATTTTATATTTAGCTTAGTAACGTAATGTAGATGCATTAAAAAACATTATTTTTGAAATGCAGTGTATCAGTTCAAACGTTTTGTGTCTATGTTGCATCAACTTTATTTACTCTAATAAATCTAATTTTATTGTAGTACAATACGAGTATTTTATCGTAGAAATATAAATACTCTTTAGCAAGAGGTTATAGATGTCCGACACCGTATTCAGAAACAACGATGTTGATAACGGATGACAATTGTTTAATCCACTTTTAGCAAAAGAAATACGCATACAGCCACATTTCTACCAAAACCTACCAAGTTAAACAGTATTTAACTAAGCATTGTCAAAATGTACTTTATGAATAACAAATTTTTAAACAATGTTTAAGACTTAATCAAATGATTAGTTAAGCATTGTTTAGGAGGTTTTTTAACTACTTTTTATGAATAAGGCAGTTAGTTCTTAGTCTTAATTATTCTAAGTATTGTTTATGAATTGGATGGCTTGACGTAAGAAACGCATAGCTAAATGTCGTACTTCCCACAGCGTTTTTTCATTACTTAGCCAAGTAACTTTCTTGAATACAGGTATAAGTCCCACAATGTGATATGTGGCAAGACTGTTGCGAACCGGGCACATATCCAATCAATAACATTTTTTTTTTATTAAATTAAAAACCGGGCAAAAAAACTATAATTTTTGCCCGACCCGGGAATCGAACCCAAGACCTTATGCAGTCAAAGCCAAGTCCTGGACTGCTGCTAGACTCCATATATTTCGACTTACTTAACAAAAAAATATTCTGATGCTAAGAATCATGTAATGTGTAGTATGTAATATGTTGTATCAAAATATAAATTTCTCGAAAGTAGTTGAAAGTATTTTTTAATATCCTAAAGTATTTTTTTTAACCTGGTGTAATTGTTTAAAAGGTTTTTAAGTGATGAGTTTCAGTCTTAAATAAATTACTTAAAGCATTTCTTCGTTTAACCTATAAGTAATGGAATATTCTCTGAGAACTACGCCTACGTATCCTCTTTGGGGACTTAAACGTATTATCAGTAAATACATATCATATATAAGATTTTTCCATTATCGGTGCTCGGTAAAACTTCCAAATGTTCATATTTTTAAATAAACAAACACTTGGTTTTGTAAATAGCCTGCCAATTTCTCATCATCAGGGCTAAAACTTAACTTAATTTAAGTTTAACTTAACTTATTTAAAAATATAAATGGATATCGTGTTGTGAAAAATCATTTAGCCCGACATCCATGAACAGCCAGACTCGTCGTTATACATATAAAAAATGAAAGATTCAATGTATTCTTTCAACAACGTTAATGCATAGAATAACAGTACAACACAATTACAATAACAAAAAAAAATTGACTTGGGACTATTTCGAAATCATGTGTGTTAATCCGGGCTACTTTGTAGAATAGACCATCTTCCTTCCTGCCAGGCAGCTCGTACAAGGCGAGAATATGCTTACCGTCACTAAGACCGTGACATCTTACGTACCGTAGAGTTTCGCAGCGATTCGCCCGGAATGGTACCACCTATTCCTGCTGCCATGATGTCAGTGCTTGCCGTTGACGTGTTCCGATTCGGAGGTTAAGGTAGACGGTAAACTTACTTTTGCTCGATGTCTTACATCTCGGCCTCAGGATGGCAACGCACCATTATCACCTTTGGTGTCTCTAGGCGGCGTGAATTTCGTACCATCAGGAAATCCGTCTGCTTGTTTGCCTTCAAATATTATAAAAAAATATTTTGAAAAAAGAATTGTCAAATAGCGATGTGGTAAGTACGTAATGGAATTGTTGGTCGGTTTTTACAGTTTAAGCTAAGAACTCACAGAGTGGTTTTTGCTGCGGGCCCGCAGCGCCCGCAGTTGTCTGCGGTTCCCGCGACAGCGGACGCCCGCCCGTAGAATCGTAAAAGTTTGCGAGGGATGACTTCAATCACAACGGCTGTGTGACTTCACATATTACCGGTCTAGTGATTATTGAAAGAAAACCGCAATTCCACGATCGCCGCGGGCGCGGGTAAAAACCGCTCCGTGAGTTCTTAGGCTCTCTGACATGAAATTTTGTCTTTTAACTTTGTATATACATAACACACGGATAGTGTTTAGCAATCGTATGTCACGCATTGCAGAAGGCAACATTTACGAATTTCTTTTTTAATTAATATATCTTTATCGCCTCTGTGGTCTAACGATCCAGCGACGGACTTGACTTCTTAAGGTCCCGGGTTCAATCCCCGGGTCGGGCAACAAAACAATTCATAAAATGTATACTTTCAATTTTCTATTAAAAAAAAACGTTTCCCGGGATTAGATATGTGCTCGGTTGGCTTACCACCTATCACATTGTGAGACTTAAGTAGTGTCTTCGGCTAGTCGTGGGTGCCCTGGTTGTGCCTTTGCCTACCACTTCGGTATTATGAGCATGAAGCTATTTTTTTTCTTTATATTTAGGAGCAATTGTTTTTTATAGCTAAATACAATATTTAGTATCATTTGACATTTGGTACCAATACTCCAACAATACTTCAATCTGTCCGAAATCCAATAGGAAGCGTTCAGTCGCCGGCCAGTAAACAAACAGTTTCCGCGCCAGGAGCCATGGCCCCGGCCTCGAGATCTAGGTAATCAGGTCACAACTAGACTAGATTCGTAAGCCCAAAGGTACAGCGCCTATATTTCCTGTGGTCGTTTATTTGTAGATAACAATTATTTAGTTGCTACTGCATTAGAATTGGTTTGCTTTTTTTGACAAACAAGCAGACTGATTTACAACATCATATATGCCAAAGTATGTCAGACTGTCAGTTACACTTTCATAGCAAACGGCTTAATCAATTTTGATGAAATTTGCTATGCATATAGCTAAAGATTCAAGTTCAGACTTAGGATAATGATTCGAACATCAGCTCTCAAAAAACTAAGGTGGAGGAGGAAAGTTTGAAAATCGTAAAAATAAACTATCAACATACAGTTATATAGTTTTTTTTATAAAAATGAAAGTCTGTTTACTTTTAGGCTAAATCGCTGGACTGATTTTGATTAGGTTTTATAAGCCAGATTAAGACACAAATTCAATTATACGTTTTTTTTATTAAAAGTTTGTGTGAAAATTTAATCTATGTGACAAGTCGAGGGCAAACAGATGATAATAGTATGAATATGAGAAAGTCTCTTTGTTAGGATTTCACGCTTAAACCGATGAGCCAATTTGATTAAAGAAATATGATAAGGGAAGACAAACAAGCTCACGGATTTCTTAATGGTAATAAATTCACATCACCTTGAGACACCAAAGGTGGTAATGGTGCGTTGCCAACCTAACGCCGTGATGTTACGTCTCGAGCAAAAGTAATTTTACCGGCTACTTTACCCTTCGAACCGGAACACGTCAATGGCAAGCAGTGGACGCTATGGTGGCAGGATTATGTAAAGCGGTGGTACCGATCCGGGCGAGTAGCTGCGAAACTCTACCACCTAGTAGGATGTCACGGTGGTAGTGACGTTAAACCTATGTTCGCCACTTACGAGCTGCCTGGCAGGAAGGCAGATGGTCTATTCTGTGAAGGAGCTCGGACCAACACGAGGATATTGTATGCGTAAAGTTTGAGATCAGAGTTAAAACATAGGCTTTTCAAAAAGCAACAATCAATTATTAATTGGGATTGAACTTACCTATAAAATATGTCACCATTTGTTCATGGTAATGTGCATTGTCAATTTCAAGTTATGATAATAACTTTCTTGCGAAAGAAAGTTAAATAGATACCTTATTAGAACCATGACAGCTCCTAAAAGTATTCCATATCAGGTAGGCAGAGGCAAAAGCAGACGACTAGCCGAAGACACAAAGTCCCATAATGTTATAGCTGGCAAGCCTATCGCCAACCGGGCACAAATCCAATCCCCAACAACAGTTTTTTTTATTATAAAATTGGAAAAACCAAATTTTCTTTCTGTTATCCGACCCGGGAATCGAATCCGGGGCCTTATGAAGTCAAGTCCAACACCTGGACAGCTAGACCACAGAGGCGTTATAAATATATTAAATATAAATATTCCTGTAGACCAGGGTCGATAATTTTTAAAACCAAATAAAATAGTAGTAGGATGAAACCCATTAGAAAAGGAGGAGAATATGATCAAAATGAAAGGAAAAATAAATTACGGTCGATCCGAGTTCGGGAAGTGGGAGGAGGGGGGGCTTTAAGGGTAAAAAATGGTTTATCTTGATTTCCGGCAAAACTAAAAGTCCTATCTAAAAAAAAGTCACATGGCAAAGTTGTAGGTAATAAAATGATCTAAAACTTTTGTATCAACACTTTTTTCACATAACCTCAAAATTTATGTGAAAAATTCAAAAAACCAAGTTTTTGGTTTTTTATTTTTATCTTTTACAAAAATTTCTTTTTTTTAACGAAATTTGGTGAAAACTTACGTTTTTATGTCCCAAATACCCTGTAATTTATTTGATTAAAAATATTTATTTTTTCACCTAATTTTGAATTAATATCGAAAAAACACCCTAATTTTCAATCGAAAAGTCACCCGTCAAAATATCAGCTTTTTTCAAAAAGTTGGTATGTTTTCTGTTCGTTGAAATCTCTACTTTTCGGTGGTGAAAAAAAAATATGTTACTATAGTAAATCTTCACAGTAAATGCAAAAAATCGAAAACAACTCGAATTCGAAATTTTTTTTAATTTTTATAAAAAAATTTGAGCTATTTATCAAAATTAACACTTTAATTACTCGAAAAACATTAGATTACAGTTACATTGATAAAAAATTACAAATAAGAATATACTACTATAATTAACAAAACAAATAGGTTAATAAAATTAATATTTAATAAAACATTTACAATATTTGGAGAAAGTTGTCGAATATTCTTTAAATTATATGCGTAGATGTCTATTTATAACTATTTTAATCGGTGCAATGGACCGAT
Organism: Calephelis nemesis; assembly: GCA_002245505.1. NCBI lineage: Eukaryota > Metazoa > Arthropoda > Insecta > Lepidoptera > Riodinidae > Calephelis > Calephelis nemesis. The sequence continues at coordinate 260,203 of NJDD01001334.1, forward strand.
TTCGATGCAATGATTTTTGTTTGAAAGCTGAAGTGATCGAGAAGATTCTTGGTCACATTAAATACATACAGGTAGTGTCAAGGTACTTTCAAAATTTTGAATTTGATCGTAATGGTCTGAAGTTCGCTATCGCGTAACATAGCGTCGGTATGTTGACGATATAATTTTGCAGTCTTCAGGTGTCAACGCCCCAGAAACATTTTGTAGAAATTCTGAGAGAAATACTCTTCTTATGCACCCTTGTTTTAAGGTGCAGAAATAAAGGTGTTCTCGCCTTTCAAAAATATATTAATACTTTAATATACATATTAAAGGGAAATAATTGAAACAATAAATATGCGGTGCTTATGTGAATTAAAAATGTTAAAAATGCTTTATTGAATCATAAATGTGGCAAATTGAGCCTAAGATGACATGACTTTTTAAGTAAGTATACCTATTACTTTATCGTCGAAACAAGAATACAATTGAAAACACTGGCGCTATGGTAGCTTTATTAAGTAAAAGCGGGAAAGCTGGAAGAATCTTAGTGATATTGCAAAAAATGTATCTTTTTGTGTTTGCCAGTAAGTAGTTGTGCAATTAGATGTTTTTAACATTCGACGCAAAACGCTGTAAGTTTTACGTGTCTCTCTCTCTCTCTTTACTCTTTCTATTAAAATGAAACCTCATCAAAATCCGTTGCGTGGTTTTAAAGATCTAAGTAATATATGAACAGATAGCGTAAAGCTACTTTGTTTTATACTGTGTAGTGATAACATCAAAGACCTTACAAGCATATCTCATGGCCTGTGAATATACCACATGTGCAAAGTTAAATAAAAAAAAAAGTATCTTCACGCCCATATCCCCGAAGGGATTGGCAGAGTCACAACCAGGGCAGCCACGACTAACCGAAGATACTAAGTCCCACAATGTGATAGGTGCCAAGCCTATCGCAAACCGGGCACATTTCCAATCCCGAGCAACATTTTTTTTCATTGGAAAAACCTAATTTTCTTTTTGTTGGCCGACCCGGGATTCGAACCCGGGACCTCATGCACAAGTCCAACAACTGAACCGCTACATCACAGAGGCGAAATAGAAAAGAAATAAATAAAAAAATGTCTTTACGTCTGCACAACAGGTAGGAAGAGGTACAAACCAGGGTACAAACTCGCAACTAGTCTAAGACACTGTCATAATGTTACAAGTAGCAATCTTATCGCCAACCGAATCGAATATCGGACAGTAATGTTTTTATTAGAAAATTGTTAACATATTTTTTTGCCTGACCGGGAGATCGAACCTAAAACACCATGAAGTAAAGTCCAACACCAGACTACTAGGCTATAGACCACCATTAATACCGGAAATATCACGTTTAATAACTTTCTGTCCCCGTTTCCACAGTTATTTAATAGAAAGTAAGTATCTTTACGCCTATATCCACGAACGGGTAGGCAGAAGTACAACCAGGGCACTCACGACTAGCCGTAGACATTAAATCCCACAATAGGTGGCAAGCCTATCGCCTACTGAGCAATTTCGAGCAATTTTATTATTAGAAAATTGGAAAAACTTATAGCAGAGTACACCTAGTATATGACCCCTAAATCAAAAAGCTAATCTACATCAGTCTATTATGTTACTTATAGCCTTAGCCTTAGCCTCAAACATGTGGAAAACATTCAGGACATCTGTCTTAGCGTATTATTTGCTTTACTATATTTCATCTGAGAGTGGGAGCGATATATCCTTGAATATATTATTTCCCATATTTTCTCGTAAGAAAAACTCCAAGGTTTTGTGATCTTATAATTAATCATCATAGTCAATAACATTGGCTTCTTGGCTCTTGGCTTCCTTGACATACAAAAGAGCTTGAAAGTATTCTATGAATTGTGCGAAAGGTACTTCAGATAGTTAATTTTGTTATTATGCTAGTTTGGTGAACGATAACAATATAGATGTAAATTTCTTGTGGGATAGGCTTACATTATTTTAAATTGTATTTCTGGATGGGTGTTTGTGAAAAACAGTATTTATGTCTTTTTATGGAATAAATAGCAAATAAAACACACGACTCTCCTGATGGTTAGAGATAACAGAGGTATTTAAACACTATAGATTTTATAGGTTTTAAGTGGCCGTCTCTTTAGTCGTTCATCGTTGGCCGAGTGGTTGGCGTACACGTCTAAATACGCTGACCACCCGCGAGGCTTAAGTTCGATTCTATAGATTAGATAGCTACATTTAAATTATTACACAAACATACAATAAGGTTGAATCTGTCCGTGGACTTTGTACAGAAATCTATTGTACTTCACAAATCAATGCCCACGTTAAGTAATAGTTTTAAAATGTATTTATTTCTTTTGCTTGTTGTACCTTCTATAGTACTTCTTAAAACAGGTACAGGTACCGGTCTAGTGCAGGTACAGTCGAGTATGTAAACATTTACAGAGTTATTGTTAAACTAAACTATTGTTTAACCATCTAAATAACGGTCACCATGTTAGTCATATCAAATCCATGACTTTCACGAACTTTCTGATATGTAGACAATTTATCCATTCTTCAAAGTTACTCGGATAGATAAGCACATAGACGATACGCCATATTTTTTTCTCCCTATGAGCAAAGAGTGATTAAGTCCCTGTCCTTGTCCTTTTGTGTGTGTGTGTGTGTGTGTGTGTGTGTGTGTGTGTGTGTGTGTGTGTGTGTGTGTGTGTGTGTG
>NJDD01001334.1:264789-283269 GCA_002245505.1 Calephelis nemesis
GGGAGTTTCACTTCTATCGTGTGTGAATCACACACACACCTTTTTTTAAATTTTCTGATAAAACAACGTTGCACGGGCTTGAATGTGACATATTTGGTTGGCGATAGGCGTGCTACATTGAGAAGCGTTTTTTATAAAAAAAAATGTCGACTTGATCTCGATTATTTGCTCGGCTAGTCGTGGGTGCTTTGGTTGTACCTCTGCGTACAAGTTCGGGGATACAGGCGTGAAGATACTTTTATGCTATCGCACATTGCACATATAACAAGCTTGTATCTGATAAAATCCTGAACGTAGGTGTCCCTACATGTACGTCATCACATAATTTACGAGCTTTTTAATAGAATTTCCTCCATCAATCACCGCGGGCTGCGCGTCACGTCATAAAGACATGAACACGCGTCAGTGCGCGCCATTATCGCGATATCCAAGATCCTGGAATGACCCTGCTGTGATTTCAGGGTTTTATTACAAAATTTTCACAGATAAGCGAATATTTGCTGGAATAGCTTTAAAATGTCATATTACAGTGATATATTATACGACCCGTAGGTCTGTAAACTCAATTCTTTTAATCCTACTAATAATATAAATGCGAAAGTTTGTTTGTTTGTTTGTTTGGTACTCCTTCACGCAAATACTGCCCAACAGATTTTCATGATATTATAAATATAATAGCTTATATCAGGAAAATAAGTTCCTGTGGGACCATTAACCAAGCATGCAACGCCACGGCAACAGCTAGTAGTCGTATATATCTAGGTATATAAATATTATAAATATGAAAACCTGTCGTTCTGACTGTTCATGTGTGTGTTGTTTCGTAGTTTAACAACAGAACTTTTTTTCTACTTTTTATTATTATACCAAATTTGATAAACTTATATAGTAAATATTCAAGTTCAAATTTACTAGGTGGTAGAGTTTCGCAGCGACTCACCCGGATTGGTACCACCACCTTACCTATTCTTGCCGACATAACATCCAATACTTGCCGTTGACGTGTTCCGGTTTGGAGGGTAAGGTAGCCGGTAAACTTATTGTTGCTCGAGGCCTAACATCCCAACCTCAGGTTGGCAAAGCACTATTACCACCTTTGGTGTCTATAGGCGGAATGAAATTCTTACCATCAAGATATTCGTCTGCTTATTTGCCTTCCAGCATCATAAAAAAAAGGCAATTTAACCAAAAAAATCAACCACCAGAAGACTGTTATAGGGTACGAATGTTTGTATGAAAATTGAAACTATGTATTCTACGTTAACAAAGTCGTGGGAAAATAACTAGTAATTTAATAAGATATAATTTAGTTTTATAAGTACTTTTTGATTGTATGTCAATCCACCACCAGGAGTTAAATAAATAAATAAATATCCTTGGACAAGTTACACAAATTGAATCTAACCCCAAAGTAAGCAAATTATATGCTTATGTTATGGGTGTTAGCCAACGATACCAAGACATAAAAATACTTTAATAGATACCAGAATATATTAAACAAACACCCAGACCCGGAAATGCAGACATCTAAATGTTCATCACACAAATGCCTGCCCCTTCAGGAATCGAACCCGAGCCTCGCATTTGGACGATGTAGTTAGGCTTGTACGCTAGCCACTCGACCAACGAGGCGGTCAAAATATTATTAATATTATGAGAGTGTGTATTATTTTCTGTTTTAATTTTGGTGCATAATAAAGTGTATTCATGCATTCATTCCTTCTTTCAAGACCACTGGTGGTAGAGTACTTTTGCCAGGGGTAGTGGTCAACCGCCTTACCTATTCCTACCGCCATGATGATATTAAAATATGACAAAGTCCTCCGGACAGGAGAGCAAGCTTACCAGTATACCAGGGGGGTGATTACGTATCTCAGTTGCAAACTCAAACTGCAAAAGTGTACATCAAATGACGTCATTTATGTTTGTTATCTCTACTGTATTTCTGTTGGTCACTGGAGATAGCAAATATAAAACACGTCATTTGACAGCTATTTGATGTACACTTAACCATTTTGAGTTGGCAACTGAGATACATAATCAGCCCGCAGACTGCTGTCTCCTTTACATAGTATAAATTAAAGTCGTATCTATCATTAAGTATGGTTTGATCTTTAAAACTATCCAACGGTTTTGCAGAATAGACCTTCTGCCTTCTTGCCAGGCAGCTCGTAAAAGGCGAGCATAGGCTGACCGCCGTCACTAACATCGTGACATCTGACTAGTTGATAGAGTTTTAGGCACCACATCTATTCCTGCCGCCATAGCGTCAGTGCTTGCCGTTGACGTATTCCGGTTCGGAGGATAATGTAGCCGGTAAACTTACTTTCGCTCGAGGCCCAACATCCCGATCTCAGGTTGGCAATGCATCATTACTTCCTTTAGTGTCCCTAGGCGGCGTAAATTTTTTAACATTAGGAAATTCGTCTGCTTGTTTGCCTCCCAATGCAATACAAAACATGCAATGTTTTTTAATAAAGAGATATTTTAAGAGGAAGGTATATTTGTAAAATATAACAGAAGTTTGTGCCCGTGCAAAGCTGGGTCTAGCTGCTAGTATCACATAAAAACCGCTAGTCTAAATGAGTATGTACCTGTGACTTAATCAAAGATATACAGGCGGCAAAATTAGTTAAATTTACCTTGAAATTGCTGTGTTACTCTGATTAGTTAATTAAGAAGAAACATGCTTCAGGAACTTAGAGAGCGTTTCAATTTGGTCTATGTAGCTTAGCTTTTACTGAATCAGTTTCGATGCAAAAACCATGTTAGATAATTTAGTTTTCTTAAATAAAATCCCCGAAAAGGTAAGCAGAGGCACAACCCATGACTAGCCAAAGACACGAAGACACTAGGTCCCACAATATGATAGGTTGCAAGCCTATCCCCAACCTGGCACATGTCAACCTGGGCAAAGTTATCTTTATTATATAATTGAAAATACAAAATTTCTAAGTTTTAAGTTGCCCGACCAGGGAACCAAACCCGAGACCTCATGAAGTGAATGAAGTCCAACACCTGAACCGCTAGATCATAAAGGCGATCAAAATCTTCTTCACTTTTAAAATGTAGTCGATCGATCGCCAATAAATTATTTATTAAATATGAATTATCTTTATCGCTCAGGGTTAAGTACAACAATTAATATCGCAATCATTGTTAAGTATTGAGTTTGATCCCAGTAATTGTAAAAGGTGACTTCTATATTTTTTACGTATTTTAATAAATTTTTCAGTCTTTTTAAAACAGATTTTAATTTTGTTATTTAAAAAAACTAAATTAAGGTGGTTCCTTTGTTATGATATTGCAAGACAAGCAGATGGATTCCCAAAAAAAAATTCACCAAAGGTGAACGGAAGCTAAAAGGAAACCAAAGGAGGTAATAGTTAACTGTCAACCTGAGGCCGGGATGTTAGGCCTTAGCAAACCTATAAAAAAGAACCGGAACACATCAACGGCTAGCACTGACTTTATGACGGCAGGATAGATAAAGCGATGTTACCAATCCCGGCAAATCGCTGCGAAACTCTACCACTGTCAGATGTCACGGTGCTAGTGACTGTAAGCCTATGCTCGCCTTTTACGAGCTGTGATCTATTACCATCAGGAAATCCGTCTACTTGTTTGCCTTCCTATAACATAAAAAAAATATATTATTAGTTAATTTCAATACCTCTCTTGAGTATACAGTTAAGTTCGTATATCTTAGTTTCGTCTGTGTTCACCTTTACTCACCTTTAGTTGAGGTTATTAGGATCAAACAAACCTCGGGAGATGTCTATATCTAATATTATGCAAGTTTTGCAAGTATATTAAACCTAGACTAATTACTATTCAGTTTAAACTTAGGGATATATTTGTAGCGTGCATAATACGAACTTTGTGCTTTTCTGATTAATCCAAACAGTTTAAATTAGCCTAAAAAAGGAAATTAGCTTACAACTTCATATTCATATGACTTCCATTTTTTTTTAATTTTAAAAGTCTATTCGCCGCTGTGATCTAGCGGTCCAGGTGTTGGACTTGACTTCATGAGGTCCCGGGTTCGATCCACGGGTAGTTTTTTTTTTTAACTGACAAAAATGAGAAGGGTTTTAATTCGAATGCATTTTTTTTACTATATTTTTATCATAGTCTTATATAATATATATAATTATAATAGATAACTAATTTTGATAATTCATGATTTCGAAGTGGTCTCATACTAATTTTATCCACATCCTACTACTATTGGTTTTTGAGTTGTCGCCTCTGTGGTCTAGCGGTTCAGTTGTTGGACTTGACTGCATGAGGTCCTGCGTTTGAATCCCGGGTCGGGCAACAAAAAGGAAATTGGGTTTTTAGAATTCTCTAATAAAAAAATATTGCTCGGGATTGGAAATGTGCCCGGTTGGCGATAGGCTTGCCACCTATCACATTGTGGGACTTAGTGTCTTCGGCTAGTCGTGGGTGGCCTGGTTGTGCCTCTGCCTACCACTTCGGGGATATGGGCGTGAAGATGCTTTGAGTTAAAGTTAGTAATGCATACAAAGCTGCTAGTTAGATGTTGACAAAATTACTATGGGACCACCTCGAAATCTCAACACTTCCTTTATTAAAATATCATTAATCGATAGGCTATTAAGAAAATTATCGTGTAACAAACAAAAAAAAAACACACAGTCGAATTGAGAAGCTTCTTTTTTTATGGAACTGATTTTTGCAGTTTGACAGCGTTTAAGTGTTTAAAGACGTTATCGTTATTGTTATCAGAGTGCTGATGGCGAAAAAAGAAGACTGATAAAAAAAGTTCATAAAAGGACAGACCTAAGTCAAACGTTTTTCAATTATAGTAACTTTTATACGTATAACATGAAGCAAAATCTTAGGACCCCTTTTTACAAAAAATAAAGTATTAGTAAGTCACAGTAAGTAAGTAAAATAAGTATTATGCAATTTTGCACATTGATAGTTTATGTGAAGGAGAAAATCAGAACGCTTATATTTTTTATTCATAATAATGCCTATAAAGTGCATTAAAAATAAAAAATCCCCAATCCACCATGCATTTGACTCACACAAACAAATATATTGACGATAACGATAAAATATCACAGATGGCGCACAAACCATATTTATACATACATATCTTTACGCCAAGTCCCTTACGGGGTAGGCAGAGAGTATCGAGTGCCAGACATCATGATCCTAACAAACCTGTCTTGCTTCCTTCACGTTCATAACCCTTTTCATACAAACACGCCGGTTTCGGAGACTCTTGACACCATCCTCGGATAATATCCGATTGATCTGATCGTGAAATATTTATAAAGTTTGGAAACAAATTAATCGGTCTTGATAAATGAAGACGACGTTTTTATCAAAAAGGTATTAAACTTTGTTTTGGGCAAATTTCAACCAATTGCGACCACTAGTACACGCATCTTCGGTGGAATAAGGGCACAATTGCTGTTTTTGCAATATTTTTTTTATAAACTAAAACGCGCCGGTAACTTCGACTTTTAGGATGATTTAAGTATGACATGTGTGGCTTTGTCGCTCCTGAAAAGCTCCCCGCCGAGGGCGATATGGAGAGAGCCATGCTCGGTACTTCTCTGCGAGATGTGATCCGTAATTCGGTGATCCGCAAGAGAACGAGAGTAACCGACATAGTCCAGAAAGTCAGCAAGCTGAAGTGGCAATAGACAGGCCACTCTCGCTGACACTGACAAAGGTTCTCGAGTAGCGGCCTCGCACCGGAGGACGTAGTGTTGGACGTCCTCCCACCCGGTGGACTAATAATCTGGTCAAAGTCGCGGGGAGTCGCTGGTTATAAGTTGCTGGTGACCGTGACTTGTGGCGCTCCTTGGGGAAGGCCTATGTCCAGCTGTGGATGTCCTCCAGCTAATGATGATGATGATAATGAGGCAGATGTTGACCAATGAGACTATGTCGCGCCAAGAGAGTAATAGACCAAGGCACTTTTTCCCCGGGGCGGGTTTTTGAAAGAGTTAAATAAGTTTTTTTGTCTCACTAAATAAAGTAGTATTTTTTAAGCATTTCTGTATATTTAACCTATTTTTGCATTTTCTGACAATAATTGTGCCCTTCTTCCGCCAAAATTGCGATATCATAATTTCGTGATATAATGAAATAAGTCGTAGCATCTGAGTCCAACAAGCATCAAATTTATACAGTAATTATTGAATTAGTTTTACAAAATGTTTCGATATTAATGTATAATGGATATTTGCTAATTTAAATATATCATAAAAAAGAACGTCACGATTTTATTTATTCAATAGCAAAATAATTTCGTTTTTATTTTTTTTTCTATTTTAACAATATTTGATTCTAAAAAATATTTACAAAAACTGTTTCGTCTGTTTCAAATTTTGTTTAAAAACTTCAAACGAGAAGAGATAATTTAAATTAAACTAAATTTTCTAAGTCGTTAAAATCATATCACGTCTTAGAAGGCATAGAATAGAATAGAATATTATGTTTTTATTCAATTGTACATTTTTTGAAAGTCTTAAAACTTCACATTAATATTTGCTACATTTCAAAACACTGTATTATCAAATACAAAAATAACACAGAGAGAGAGAGAGAGAGAGGGAAAGAGAGCTATAGCTGTACAAAAAGTACAATTTGCCTGAATTAGAAAATAAAAAAGATCCAGTAATTATTTTGGAATTATCGTTACAGCTTTTGATATCTACATAATATTGACTTCAAATATTAACTTAAAAATTTAATTATATGTAAAATACTAAAAATATATATAGTATTGTCAAGTTCCATTCATGTAATGCTAATTATTAGCAATATTACAAAGTTTTTATTTGACCGCTAGAGAATATTGTACCTATAGTATTTTTACATTCACCATTGGAACAGTTGTAGTGCATAAAAATAATGATATTAAATTAAATATATTTCTAGGAGAACTTGTCCGCAAATGTTAGTAATAATAATAATAACACTACACTACACGCGCCCCTTTTTTTACTTGAGTACACGCGTGGCCTACTATAGTAGGCCATTTTAAAATGTTAATAAATAGTATATATTTTGTAATAATTTGAACAAAACAATAAATGGAATGTAAAAGTTATTTATTTTACTTAGTATTACAACATTTTACATTAGATGTATTATTCAAAATATTAAACAATTAGCAATTCAGTAAGTATCTAAGAAATAGTAACAAAAATGGTACCTCTGAGATCAACGCAATTTTTTTTACAATCAAAAATAAAATTAATAACAATTTTGTTGTTTTCGTAGCAATTAGGACATACTACTGCTTGGTGATCGGGACAAATCCATTTCCAGCAAGTCCTGCACCATTTTTTTGTCGACCGATTTCGGGCTTTCTAGTAGAGTGCACATCGACCAACTTGTCTTGTTTTTGGTGTCAAATCATATTTAACCTCTTACGATTCTCGAACTTTGCTCTCCAAAAGTGCCCCAAACCTGAATTTAAGTTATAATTTAAGTAACATCTTTTTGAAACCCAAAAAGTGAACTTTGCTAGTCCTAGACTTCTTTTCTTCTTTTTACTTCAATAGACTGCACCGCGCATTTCAGATACAAGTTGCGAGAGTGGTGCATTGTCAGATGTAACATCTGATTAATTTACTCGCTCCTCTTCATTTTCCTGAAGTTCTGACTCACAAACTGGGGTTTGTAAGTCTGGTTCTGACTCAACTTCATAATCTTCACTCTCAACCACATCTTCATCATCAATATCTAGTTCATGGAGCCTTTCCACTTGTGAATCACCCATGACGTAAACGGTTACCAATCTGTAAAATTACAAAATAATACAAAAAAACACTTCAAAACAACAATAATTTAATAAATATACAAATATACATGCACATCAGTCACTAGGTAACATTATTTTAGGGTTAGAAATCAAAAATACACGAAAACTGCTTACCTGATTTTAGTACACCAATACACGCATGGACTACTTAAGTAGGCCCGCACTTTTGACGCCAAAAATCTCACACCTGTGTACGGGCGAGGGTCGTTTGAAGTTTTGAAGTTGCGACAAATATACCAGACGAGGCTTATCTGGAATCGCTAGTTTTTAGCGCGTAAAATTATAAAGTTATCGCAGTAAAAGTAACACTGGTCTACTATAGTAGGCCACGCGTGTACTCTAGTGATAATATCTTTATTGTACACAAAACGTAAACAGAAACAAACAAAAACACTAAACACAAACTTGTACATATTTTTGTAAATTTATTATTCCAAAAAGAAAGCTTCCGTTCTACAGATTTTATTTCAGAGTTGATTTGATTACAGTGTTTTATTCAGTACTTAGTTTATGTCGGTTCCAGGATAAATTTAGTATTGGAAGTGGTCCGTCTCTTTATGATTAACTTTAAAATAAAATTTGGGTTATCTATACAAAAAATCAATATGTCACTTGGAGGACGATTAGCTTATCTCAGTTAAACTTCCAGTACAACTATTTTGTGCTTTCAGCAATTTCAACACCTCTATCATGTACATTATCGACTTTCTATCGAATTCTGGCTCTTAACAAAACGATATTGTGTTGGTAAGGAACTAAGTAAAATAGTTAATAGATGAAATACGCTCACATCGATTTTTATACGTTTTTATTTTGTCAAGATTTAAATTTCGAGTAATCGATTTAAATTTGCAATTTATGGATTTCTCACGCAACACAATGTCTTTTTGGAAATATTGTGCGTGCTTTAATTTGTTTCACTGTTCACAAATTACATTAAATATGTTAGTGTTTACTTCAATGTTCATCATTAAAAAGATAATGACCACACGTATGTTTTGTAAATCGCTTTATTTTTCATTTGAATAAAAAGCTTGCTTCCTTATCGTCAACGCTTGCCACTTGCACGTTTTCATTTAGAGTACCTATATAAGCCGGTAAACTCACTTACGCAAACGGTTAAACGTATCGACTTCAAGTTGCAATACCAATCTTATTACCAAATCTGAAGTCTGTAGGCTACTTTCGGAAGGCAAAAAATTTGTCGGATTTCCTGATGGTAACTAATTCACGTTGGTACGTTGCTAACATGAGGCTGGGATGTCAGGCCTCGAACAAGAGTAGTTTTAGTGGCCACCTTTTCTTCTGAACTGGAACACGTCAGTATGGAAAAATCGCTATGAATGAAATTTAAACAATCACCACGTAATGTGAATTCTCGATAGCTTATATGGTTAGAGCTTTTGTGAGCGAGATATGAAAGGGTGGAGGTTGAAAAATAATAGTCATGACAAAATATGAGTTTCATCTGCATTGATGAACTCATTTTATATTAATAAATAGAAAAGAGTAGTAATGGAACATAAATATAGACGGATTAGTTGAGGAATTCAAAATTTCACCACATGATTTTTCCTCAATAGCTCCAATGGTTAGAGCATTCGTCAACGCGAGACGAAATGGTACGGGTTCAAATACCGTCTCAGGTGAATTTATTTCATTTCTTCAAATGCTGGACGACGTAAGTGGTTTCGTAAATATCTTCGATTAACGAGTCGTTTAAACAATTCGATAGTATCCTTGCTAGACATTCATTAGTCAGTAATCAATAATTGCTCACGTTAAGTTGCTCAACAAATTATTAAGTCAACGACTCGGTAACGCCGCTCAGTTGTCATTGTTAATTATATTGTTCGAGAATTGCGAACTTTTGAGTCGACGACATTCTCTGTTAATTTCTTGTTTTCCATAAAAGCCATAACACTTTCTTCATGTTCAAACTTACCACTTAATTTGTCTTGATTGTTTTATTACTTACACAGGTCAATGCTATTATTCTTTAAGTTTTTATTAAATATTTATTGCACATTGAAATCTCTGTAACTGGGGTTCGGAAACCTATAATTTTAATTTCTAGACGGCTTTTATTTCCTTAATTTCTTAAATAGGTTAGTTTTTCAGTTTTTGGCATTGGCGTTAGCTTTAGCCATTAGTCAAGTTGAAAATCACTTCCAAATATCTTTTACTTCCTTAGTTTCTTTAATACTTAAGTTTTTTTATTTAGTTTTTTGTATTTAGTATTGGCATTATGCAATTTGTAATTTGCTTGTCTGATTTAATAAAATCGGGAATGATTTGTTCAAAACCAGTAATACTTCGTTAAAGAAAGTTATGTCAGGCTCTTGAGTACAAAGGTGACCTCCTGACTCAAGTTCATGTAATTATATTTGGCAAGAACTAAGAAATACATATACACTAATTTCTTTATGATTATTTCATTTGTGCACTTTTACCCAACAAAATTGCACAAAATGCAAGTAAAATTAACTAATTTCATTGGATCTACACTCGGTATTCAATAATTCTGATAAAACTAGTATCATCTTTTCCTGGGTTCACCACCCAAATGTTGGAAATTTTACTTATCTTATTTTACCCCGTGTTGATCCGGGCTCTTTTGCAGAATAGACCATCTGCCTTTCTTGCCAGGCAGCTCATAAAAGGCGAGCATAGGCTTATCATCACTAACACCGTGACATCTGACTAGGTGGTAGAGTTTCGCAGCGACTCGCCCGGATTGGTACCACCGCCTTACCTATTCCTGCCGCCATAACGTCATGACGTGTTCCAGTTCGGAGGGTAAGGTAGCCGGTAAACTTACTTTTGCTCGAGGCCTAACATCCTGTTCTCAGGTTGGCAAAGCACCATTACCATTTTTGGTGTCTCTAGGCGGCGTGAATTTCTTACCATCAGGAAATCCGTCTGCTTGTTTGCCTTCCTATAACATAAAAAAAATCTACCTTCAAACCTGTTAGCATGAAATAAAAGCCTTATTGCCATGTGTAACTGAACAAAAATACTATTATTAATACGTGTAAAGATAGTATAAACGAATTTGTCATTTGTATGTATATTTATGGATTAGAGAAGAACGAATTTTTTACTTGATTTTCTTTATTTGATAAATGGGATTCTACTTTTCTAAAACCATGTTTTACTTTAATCAATTCAATGAGAGTAAATTTAGTTCCAAATTCAAATTCAATTAGTTAAAAAAATAAAAGTTAACTAGCACTTTTTTTTGATATTGGAAGGTAAACAAGCTGACGGATTCCCTGAAGTAACTCACGCCACCTGGATACACCAAAGACGGTAATCGTGCGTTGCCGACCTTAGGCCGGGATGTTAGGCCACGAGCAAAAATAAGTTTATCGACTATCTTATCCTCCGATCCAGAACACGTCAATGGCAAGCGTTTAAGTTATGGCAGCGGAATAGGTAAGGCGGTGGTACCGTCACGGTGTAAGTGATAGTAAGCCTATGCACAGGAAGGCAATAACAATAAATAATAATACTCCAAAAGGATATTTTATTATTTTCACTTCCAATTGAAATGTTATTTAATTTTCAGAGCGCTTTGTAAATTATTTGTTTGTTTATTTGCAGATATGCATATTTCACACAGGCTTTGTACTCAATTCGAATATTATTTGTAAAGGTATTGAAATAAATATTTTTTTCATAAAAGAACCTTTATGTCTTAATATTATAAACGTAAATATTATTGAAATATTAAATATTTTTATATAAATGTAATATAATGTAAATATTTAAATGATAAACATTTTTTTTTCATAAAAGAACCTTTATGTCTTAATATTAAGAACGCCAGTATAAATACTGTCGATAAATAAAAGCAAATAGCCATAAAATCGTAGATCAAAATCGCTTTAACGTTCCAATATGAAGTATAATAAAGAAACTACGATATTCATCTTTACATACGTTTTCGGGTAAAACTCTGCTTGTTTATACAACTAATAAAGAGTGGCTTTGCTATTTTCTTTCACTAGTTTATTTTTATTACCCAGCTTATTATTTCCGTATTGATAACAAGTTTGATAGCTTTTCTCCCGACTCATGTTGCCAAGTTGGGAGACGCCACACTAATAAAACTGTCGAGCTGACTCAAACCAGCTTCTTTTGGTTTTTTATTATTTGAATACGAAATGTCAACGTTGTCCATTACCATTACTATAAATATGATTTTATTGCAGATATAAATCTTTCTAAGAAATTGGATGAAATATTGGAAGCGTAAATAAACTTTTTTTAAAGTATCTTCACGCCCATATCCCCTAAGAGTTAGGCAGAATCACACTTAGTCCCACAATGTGATAAGTGTCTAGGCTTGCGCCCGCCGGGCATATATCCAATCCGGAACAACATTTTTTTAAATACAAAATTGGAAAAAAAGTGTTTTCTTTTGTTTCCCAACCGAACCCGGGACCTTATGAAGTCAAGTCCCACACCTGGACTGCTATACCACAGAGGCAGTAACTTTTTTTAAAGTCATAGATGGACATTTGAAGTATATTCTCTAAATAAAAAAAATACGTGGGCAAAGACGCCACCCAAAAACTTTATCTTACACTTATTACACCATGGTCTTACCAAATATGATTCGATTTAATTTGATTGTTCAGGATTTTACTTAATTTAAAAATAAAAAAATATTTTAAATCAGTTAGTGCGAGGCCTCTTTACGTGCGAGGCCGTGGGCAAAGGCTCACTTCTCCTACGCCTAGCTATGCTACTGATTCACGGCTTTATCCCCAAAGCAGTAGACAGAGGTACAACAAGGGTACTCATGACTGGCCAACAGTGATATCTCTCAATATGATAGGTGGCAAACTTATCGCCCGTCAGACATTTGTCCAATCCCTTGCAATATTTATCTTTTCACAGAATTAAAAAAACATTGACTTCTAATATTCCCATCTCTATGAAAAAAACATACCCAAGACCTAACGTAATCTACTCCTACAACACCTACTCGTACAAAACCACGGAGGCGATTGACTTAAGCCTCCAAAATTGCTTTTCTACTCTTATACGATTTAAGTATTAAACCTATGTCATTTTGGTTACTTGGAAATACAATACACTAGCCGATCCGGCGAACTTGGTATCGCTTGACATTAACAGCTATTAAAAGGTTGTACAAAAAAGGATTGTTTTCTTACTTGCCGGGAAAATTTCAGTCCCGGTTTTTCTCTTTATACGATCCTTCTCCTGACAATAAATTACACAAAGAAATATCAAAATTAGTCCATCCGTTTGGCGTGTTGCGATGACCACGTAAAATAAGGATATATTTATAAATAATGGACGGAAACTTGGCACCCTTATAGTTTATGTGTAGGATAAGAGCAAAACGCTGATATTTTTCAATAGTAATGCTTATAAAGTACATGAAATCAATAAATAAAACATTACACACACAACCATACATAAGACACACATACAAAAACATTGATAGCGATACAAAATCACAGATGACACACAAACTATATTCATAAAGTTTGGGAATAATGTAGGTGGTCTTGATAAATGAAGATGGCGTTCTTAACAAAAATAATTAATATTAAATAACTTGTAATTTGAGTTTACGCACCATAAAGAAAAAAGATAGTCTAAGTTTTTTTCATAATTCTTGAATTTCGTGTTTATATTGAGCGAAATTAGTCAATTATGGTGGCATTTTGTACAATTTTATTCAATGACAGTGTACAAATGAAATAATCACGAAGAAATTAGCGTATCGTGTATTTCCTCGTTGCCGCCAAATCTCACTAGATGAGACTTATTGTCGACTTATGACTAATTGTAATTGAATCCAGATTTTGGTTTCGATGCAAATTCATGCCAATTTTAACTTGACTAATGGCAAAATACCAAAGCTGAATGCCAAAACCCAAAAGCTAGAAGAAGAAGAACTTATAATTTAAATGCTCTTTAAATGTATTATGGTCCAATTTCGATTACTTGTTTCTTTAAAAATGTGCCTTAAATTCTACATACAAAGTTACCATGATGGCGCATCCCTATAGTGGCGGTTGGCGGCGCATCCCCAAACAAATCGGTTTGCTAATGCGACACAGTCTTAATAAACAACACGTATTTATTACACGTAGGAGATCTACTGCTTCTTTATTTTTCAATAATAAAAATCATGTAAGTATAAAACAAGCATTGTAAGTGTAGTGAATCGGGATTTGCCAGCAAAACAATATTCCCGCATCAAATCAGCGAACTGTCACTCCACGTTAACGACCGCCAACTGAAAGCCTAAAATTAGATGCAAGGAGACATCATACATTGTTATATTGACAGGGTGTTTGCACATCATATGTGATCTAATGAGCAAAAAATTTGCTGGTCCTGCTAGGAGTTCATAGGAGAAATCAGATGATAATGAAAGATTTCATTTGATTAAAATATATGAAAATGTTCCTCTAATCAAGGTGTCTCAACATAGAGTAGTAACGATCTTAAAAACATATAATTCCGTCAGTCAAAATACGAAAAGGGGCGCAGAAAATTGCATACCTTTAAAACCTGTTGTATTTTCGAATCTTGCTAACTCGCTCTATACTTACCTCTCTTTTGTTCTGACTTTACTAATTGACATCACAAAACTCACAGAAAGAGAGTACATCAGAGTGAGTTAGAAATATTTGAAAAGACATCAGTAGGGTTACTCTTGATCTAGATATCATGCAAATGGAAAATTGGAATCGCATAGATATGTCATTTTAGGTGCTTTTGAACACAGTACCATCAGATTTTTAACATTTAGTTACAAATAAATTCAACGAATCCGATAAAATAATTTATTGTTTACTTTTAACTAGTTAGGTGTATCAGAAAAAGAATGAGAGTAGGATAAAAACGGTCGAAATGAGAGCGCTACGGAAAATCTAAAGTGTTACGATCGCTGACTACATCCGAGAAAAAGTGGGGTTGAAAGAAAGTGTTGAGGTTAAAATAATAAAAGGCATGCTCCGATGGTTCATACACGTAGAAAGAATTACAGATGAAAGATTGACGAAGCAAATATAAATTGCGAATATGGATGGATGTAGGTACCCGGGGAGACCAAGGCTGACATTTCACGATCAGATCGCCCGGGTGTTAACCTAAGGTTGTTTTGATTCTTCAAAACCGGAGTGTTTGTATGAAAAGGGTAATAAATGAGGAGCCATGCCAGGATCGTGAGGTTTGGCTTTTTATACTCTCTGCCTACCTTGTAAGGGACGTGGCGTCAAGATATGTATGTATAAATAAATGTTAATAGTTTACCAGTACTGTGTTCAAAAGTACTTAAAATGACACAGTCGATTCCATGTTCCAATATTGCCGAGCTTCGAGAGCAATTCTACAGGTCTTTGTTAGAAGTGTAATCTACAATAGTAATATAGCTTCATGGTACAGACCTTAAATAAATAAATTCTTTATTTCGGACAACAAAGATCGATAGGCACAAGAGACTAGGCACTACAATTTATACAAACTAATAATTAATTGCATATTAACGTCATTCTATGTCGAAAACGGTAGATTAAATAAATAAACAAAATTAGGTTATGGTTTAATCATTATGTCGAAAAAATAAACTACAATGTCACCAGTCAATGTGAAGCTACCCCTAAAGTGCGATGACTTCGTCATGAACGAAATTTTGTTTTTGTTTTCAATATTGATACTGTTTGCAAACGCGTAGCAAACGAGATCAAATATCCCCCACTCACAAAACAATACCATTATTTATTTTTATAAGCCTTATTGAGGCGTGAAAGCGTTCGGAAAAGGACGTAAGCCGATATTTTGTTACTCGTAAAGAACGTACAGTTATTGTTAACTTGGTGCACGGTCGTCGGAGGTTATTGAAACAAAGTTTTGTATCACTATGATGCCTATATCTTTGATTCTTTTTAACTGACTTCACAAGAAAGAGAACGTTATATTATGTTTGCCTGTTTTACTGCTATTAAATACTAATTTTACTCGCGAATTTTTTTCAAATATAGTGTCAGTAAAATTTTGGTATGATTTTTAACCCCTGACGCAAAACAAGGGGTGTTATAAGTTTAACATGTCTGTGTGTGTGTGTGTGTGTGTGTGTGTGTGCTTGTGTGAGTGTGTGTGTGTGCATGTGTGTGTCTGTTAGCACCTCAGCAGATGGATGGATTTTGATACGAGTTTCGTTGCTATAAAGCTGACGTGATCAAGACTAAGCTATAGTTTATGGAGACCTTTTAGGTATTCAGGGTCATCAGGTCATTTACATCTTTTTCGTAAGCATCGTAATGGATATTAGCAGTTCCTTAGAGGCGGGCACAGGTCAAAACACAGGTTATTACCAACAAGATCTTACCTGAAAAGGTACTTTAAAGTAACATGCCCGGGATGAGATCCACCGCCTTATCTATTTCTGTCGCCATGACAACTATGGTGTTGCGGTTCGGTGGGTACAGTAGCCGGTAAACTTAAATTATAAGCCTAACGTCCCGGCATTAGGACAGCGACGCACCGATAACATCCATGGTGTCTGTAGGCCTCGGTTGTCTCTTACCATAAGGAGAAACGTGTGCTTTTTCACTGACCTCTCACATAAAAAAGTATTTTTGAATTTACTTTATTATTATTTTTTATCGCCTCTGTGGTCTAGCGGTTCAGTTGTTGGACTTGACTGCATGAGGTCCCGGGTTCGAATCCCGGGTCGGGCAACAAAAAGAAAATTGGGTTTTTCCAATTTTCTAATAAAAAAAAATGTTGCTCGGGATAGGATATGTGCCCGGTTGACGATAGGCTTGCCACCTATCACATTGTGGGACTTAGTATCTTCGGCTAGTCTTGGGTGCCCTGGTTGTGCCTCTGCCTACCTCTTCGGGGATATGGGCGTGAAGATACTTTATTATTTTTTATAATTAAAAAAAATATTGCTCGGGATAGGACATGCGCCCGGTTGGCGATAGGCTTGCCACTTATCACATTGTGTGACTTAGTATCTTCCGCTAGTCGTGGGTGCCCTGGTTGTGCCTCTGCCTACCTCTTCGGGGATATGGGCGTGAAGATACTTTTATTTTATTCGCAAATTCTTAGAAAAACATACATACATACATACACAATTAATGTAATTTAGCCAAATAGCTCCAAAGTGACCATTAACGTATTTTCATTAACTTTGAACTATTTGTACAGCAGAATAACTCATAAAAAAAACATTAACATACATAAATAGAGCAAATAGGTGTTTTTTTTACTTTAGTAATACTAGTACTGTTTTTTTTGACTGTCGGCACATTCTTATCATACAAGAGTTCTGTCTATATCTGGTTTTGTTATTCGGAAACTGTAATAGATTTGACCTCTCAAAAATGCTGAGGGTGCTAGGAACATCCTAAGCATTTTTGAAACGAAAACTTCTAAACTCGCGTCAGGATACGTAACCTGATCGAAAATTCGTAAGACGGCGAAGGGCGCTTGCGCGAATGTTCGTGTTGTCATGTTTGTGTACGATAGCGCAATAAATGAATATTGCATTCTACCACATATGATTTAAGTAAATGTTTATAAAAATGTGAATATTTTGCTTTCCGACATTAACATTTGACAAAAAACTTGAAAATAAAAAAGTCCACGGATATTAGGGAGTAAATCTAGATGTTGAAATTGACTCATATATTATATGGAATTGAATTATATATAGGTTAAAAAAAAATTTCAACATATTATATCTCATAAGTGGCCGAGGTAAATTATGAAGTGGCCGTACTAGTAGGTAGCGTACAGAAGTTTCATGCTTTAGCACAGGGTACTACTAATAGGTATACTAGAAGTGCTAATAAGGTGGACTAGTACATTTACAGATTGTACGATTGCAGTGCGAATCCAAAAAAGGCCGATTAAGCACAAGACTATTGTATTATACCAAATAGTTAAATGATAGTACTTTCATATTGATAATTAAAGCAATTCGTGCAAAGTTACCTGTTCCCAAATCATTCCAAAATATCGAAAATGCACAACGTTAATATTTGAGTTTTCACTTCTGCTTTTAACATTTTTAAGGTGGTCAAATTGGTTCGATTGAAAAGGTCAGGCATGTCAATCAAGGAAGTCGTCAACATTATGTAGGTATGTTAATCGATTTCTTCGTTATTTTTCAACCGATTTTTTTTATTTGAAGTAGTTTTATCTACTTAGATAAAGTCATTGTTGAAATCGACGTGGTTGCAGTTTCACTGAGTTTAAATAAGGAGGCCTTAAACAATTTTAGGAACAGTTAATTTTTTTTCTGAAATAGCAAATGTTTAACAGAATATACCATAAGCGAAGCAAAGCAAGAGCATTAAAAATCAGTTTGCTAATAAAATAAATCAACACAATTAGATTCAAACTAAAAGATGTGTATATATTTTTTATAGTAGCAGTTTGTTATAGAACTTGAATAAAGTACATACAAAACTCAATAGAATTAATACTTTCATCGTCGGCAATAATTTTTTTTTCAAAATTGTATGTTTTTATTAATGTGCGTAAAACTTATATTTTTTTGTAAAATTAATTTAGTTTTTTTAGGCGTCATGCGTCACATAGTTATATTCTACTAGTGGTCGCGTATTGGTCGAAATTCGACCATAGTGGTTAGTCCGCGG
>NJDD01001334.1:283291-307465 GCA_002245505.1 Calephelis nemesis
GGATTCCATCTTTCTCACCCGGTCGTGGTTGCAACAAGTACGAGGGTACCTGTCGCCACTGGAATATTGCAGGCTGTGTCTCCGTGCACTACTTTTGACGATAATGACGATTTATATATATAAATTTTACACAAAAAGTCAAAAAACAAATAAATATGTAAAATTATACAAAATGAGAGCTTATCTCTAAAAGAGCTTTCTTCCAGCAAACCCAAAATAATGAGAATGCATAAAAGAAATGTAGAGCATACAGTGCACAATACAAAACTTACTGAACAAAAAAACACATACTAAATTAGTAATCACAACTAAAGTACCAACACGCTAATTAATTACACACCAAGACGCTCCATTACTGCCTTCTTAAAAACTGTTAATGATTGGATACTCCGAATTTTTATAAGGCAATGAATTCCAGAGTTTTACAGCATTGAAAGTAAAAGAATGGTTATACGAGTTTGTGGAACTACAAAGAAATCCCAAAATTCCACGCAGGTGTGGTCGACAATCTGATTCAAAAGGGTGTTAAAATGTAAAACGCTCGTACAGATATTCATGAGAAACAGCATTAAATAGAACTTTGTAAAGGAAACAGAAAAAATGAAGGTTTATACACTCACGAATGGGAAGCCACTTAAGGCGCTCTCTGAACATGGAGATATGATCAAATTTCTTCCCTACATTTTGCATTCGCTCAAGTTTATTAGGGCACTCCTGAGTAACATCAGGATAACAAATATCAGCATAAGCCAATAATGGCAGAATAAGTGCTTGGACTAACTTACCTTTGTTTTGAAAGATAGAATTTTTTATAAGATCTTGATTGAATGAAAGGTGTAGAACACTTTTTTAGAGATTTCAGTTACGTGTGCATTCTAAATAAAATCTTCACTAAAGTCAGACCAAGGTTTTTATCAAATTTATTATAAGGTCTAGTAACACCATTATAAATTAAAGGAGGGATCATAATGTTAGATAGAGTTACACTAGAGAAACTACTACCAATGATAAATGATTGAGATTTAGTAGGGTTCTCTAGGCAAGCCCACTTAAAAAATTGATTAAGATCGTCATTTATAGCATTGACTTGGTCTACCACATCTAAAGGTGAAAAATGGCGATACAGTTGCGGGTCATACGCATAATATAAATGATAATTAGAATCTGTGATTTTGGTAATCATATAAATGAACACAGAAATAAACGGGAGAAAAGACCCCACCTTGTGGAACTCCTGCAACTAAATCACAATAATCTGATCTGAAACCCTCAAATCGAACACATTGAGTACGTCCACGGAGATAAAACTCAAACCAAGGAATGGACTGGGGAGATACACTTATGGAACAAAGAACCCCGAGTAAGACGTCAAAGTCAGCAGAGTTGAATGCGTTACTGAAATCTAAAAGAACCAATAGATTAAGACATTTGTTACTAATAGCGAACCTTATGTCCTAAATCCTGTCCTGAATAAAAACCCGACTGATACTTAACTTAGTGTTGTTTGTGCACAATATGTTCTAAAACCTTAGGTAATGGAAGGATGACGGAAGGATGAATATTAGCCGACATTGAGATAGAGCTGTGGGGAGATGGTACTTTAGGAAGAGGAATAACATGGGCAATCTTTCTTTCGGAAGGAAAAGTGTTGGAGGTGAGAGAAGAGTTAAAAATGTGGGTTAATATAAGCAAGAATCCTGGTAGTAACAAGGCTATCAAAACGTTAACAAATATTATCATTTCCAGTCGCAAAAGAGGACATACTATTTACGTGTTTGAATACTTTAGATTCAGTTACTTCCTGCAAGACAAAAGGGAAAATCAAAGGAATAAGTAAATTAGCTTAGAAGGATAATGTATCAGATTTTGAATTAGGATCTATGGTTAGGGGAGAAGATGAAAAATGTGCATTAATGTGAATTAGCAACTTTCCCAACGCCAAGCATCTTCAGAAATTGCCAGACACGATCACGGTCAGAAGATTCATTAGTTTCGTAGATAAAATTACGACGAGCATCTCGGCAAGAGCGCGTGAAGAGATTTTGCAGGGCATATCGAGGGGATATCGATCATAGTTTATGTCATTAGGATGATTACAATAGCGGGAATTAGCTTTATTACGTTTCGCTATTAGATATTTATTTTAGATTTATTTATCCGTGAGCCAAAGGGCTGGTCTGTGATTAATTTTAACTGAAATAAAGGGAGTATGCTTTTTATATAATTCTAATAAAAATTGTTTAACTGAGCTATCTTGAAGTCTAAACAAGGAGAATTTAATAGTGATGACCAGTCCAACTCCAGACACTCTGACTTCAATTTCTCATTATCAATCTATAATATAAAAATGAATAGCTAGATGTGTTGGTAAGGGCATAACTTCCCAGCCACTGAACCGATTTGGATGATTCTTTCTTTGTTGTGTTAGTTACTGTCAGAAAAAGGATTTTATGAAGAGAAAAACCGGGAAAGTTGCAAGGAAAATGGGACAAATAATACTCT
This sequence comes from Calephelis nemesis, assembly GCA_002245505.1. Lineage (NCBI taxonomy): Eukaryota > Metazoa > Arthropoda > Insecta > Lepidoptera > Riodinidae > Calephelis > Calephelis nemesis. Next base: position 285,794 of record NJDD01001334.1, read on the forward strand.
AATATTTCCCAAGGGTAGAACGAAGTTCGCTGGGGCAGCTAGTACTATTTAAACACCTACGCAAGGAAATCATAGATTTAACTTTGGGAGGTCTGACTTTTACCGACAAATGAAGGAGATCATGATATGAAAAATAAGAGGTTAACTGACCGTATGTCTGGACCAAATTAGGGAAGAAATCAAAAATTAAATCTATAAGAGAAGGAATATTATTTGGTGAAAGGTGAGTAGCGTTAAGAGACAGAACTTGCAATTTGTATTAAGATGTAACAGATAATAGTTTCTGAGAACGATAGTCATTTCTAAGCAGGCAAGTATTAAAATCACCTAGAAGTAAAGTATTCTCATACATAGGAATAAAGTTACTAAAAAGGTGATCCAAATCTGAAAAATAATCAATACGTAGTGAGGGACTATACATAATCCCCACCAAAATCTTATTATGAGCTAAAATAGCTTCAATAAGTAGATATTCGTCAGACTCACAGTACTGGGAAGGAGAAGATGCCACTATAGAGTATGGGATATCAGCACGAAGGTAAATCGCAATGCCACCCCCTCCCTTTCCTACTCTATCATTCCTAATCAATTTGGAACCAGGAAGAGAGAATTGATAGAGGGGAATAACGGTTTGAGAAAATATTCCGAAATTAAAACAGCGTCGACTGTATTACAGTTGAAGGATGTTAATGTTAGTATAGTGGGCAGGAACGCTCTGAGCATTTACAAGGACAATTTTGAAATCTTTAGAAAAACGGTAAGAAAACAGAAGACAACTAATTGCTAAGAAAATAACTTTGTGAAACATCACTGTCAGCACTTACGAAACTATCTGAGAAGCAGCATGAAAAATAATCTAAATATAGATCATCACATGAACTAAAAAGCATGAGGCACAAAAATATTGATTACTATAAATATAAAAAAAATTAGTAAAACCTAAAATTGAAAAAAGAAGAACTAAAAAAACACAACATAAAAGTAATCAAAATAAGAATAACAATAAAAAAGTCTACCAAATACAACTAAAGCATATACACATCACTTAAATAAAAAAACAGGTATGACAAAATTCTACTATTTCGCATCTATGAAATTAACAAAAAAAAATTACAGAACATTGATTAAAAACAATATATAACAAAATATTACATAAATAAATTAATTTAAATGTAGGCTGCATACATACGTGACAGCGATAACAGACAATACTTGGACAATACTAATAGGTACAAAAGCATTGACCTCTATAATCTATGTCTATAACATATTATATTGCTATTTCTATGTACAAAAGTGACATAGGTATATTGAGACAGCTGTCAATTGTCGTTTGACTTTGAAGTCAAAATGACAAGAACAGACATTACTAATAAAATTGATTTTTACAAGATTCTATAAAAACCAAAGTCTTACAAATAATTTTTATGTTGAAGAGAATCAGATTAATTTTTAATCTAACCGAGATATAAAGCAAAATGAAAACAAAAAACAAGTTTCAAAACGCAAGCTGTATGCAGGCAAACACATTATCCGATCAAGTTAAAATGACATAAAACATTTCTGAAATAAAACTATTGCCGACGTCTCTGTTTCCTCGGAGTTTTTGAAATAATGGTTTCTTGAGATATCACAGATTTTGCAGAACTTTTTGTATAATGACCAGATGGTATGATATGCTGGTAATCCACAATAGAAAACTGGCTTATCAGTTCTTGCAATTCGGAGTACATTTCCAGCTTACGGCGCGATTTATCTGGCAGTAAAACAATATTTTTTCCTTCTGAAGTCCAACAGGAACGCATTCCAAAGTGTTTTACTGCTAACGTGAAAATACTGTGTCTAGATTTTGTTAGAAACTCAGATATAGTGATGCCTGAACCCTTCAAGGATATTATGGATTTTCTAATAAAAATAACGCTGCCCTGGATTCCTCATGTTCCCGGTTGGCGAAAGGCTTGTCACCTATCACTTTGTGGGACTTAGTGTTAGTCGTGAGTGACCTTGTTGTGCCTCTGCCTACCCCTTCGTGGATATAGTCGTTGAGATACTTTTAGACAACTGTTAGAAAATCTATTTTATGCTGACAAAATTTTATGCTGGGTTGTCTAGTGAATTTGATGTATTTTCTGAAAGGTATTTATGATATTCAAATATTTACCAACGAAAGCTTAGCAAAGGATTTAAATTCAAAAGTGTTTTTACCATCATATTTTTTCTATTAAAAGGACACATTTTTATTCGCGTCTACTAAGGGCTAAAACACATAAGCGCGTCGCAGAGCCGCGCCTCGTTAGTTTGCGTTACGGCATTGCGACGTCATAGACGTGTCTTTACCATGGATTATGATGAGAAACTTACTGCTTATTTGGTATTAAAAAGGTACTCTGTTTAAAATAAATAAAAAGTGCCGCGCCGCTACAATCGGCATTGACGCTACTGCCGATTGCAATGGCGTGGCGCCGCAACGCGCTTATGTGTTTCGGCCCTTACACAAGCTGACGAAATCAAAGGTCACCAAACTCCGGAGGCGCAAAAATTATAATTTCTAACAAAGTTTGATTACTTTCAGACAGTCCTTTGATATTTTGCAAACAAACGACGCATCAACTTTTTGGCCCCACAAAAACAATCTTAGCATTGTACGAGCGGAAACAGTGATTAGCTTGCGGACTCCCAAAAACAACGCCATTTTCTTTTGACAAAGTGTTTTGTTGATTGAAAGGATTAGGTTTTTTGCTTAATGTTTAGAGATGCTAACAAATTTAAATTGCACGTTTTTATTTCAATATGGTCTAGTGGTTTGCGTACGCTTGTTTTAACAATGTTGATCGATGATACTTGTATTCGAATCTAATTATTGTATTTATTACTTACATATCATAAAAAAGTCGCTGTCTGTGCCTGTGCCTTTACAACTACGAAATTATTCACGTAGGTTTATAATTATGTACAACACATAATTAAGTATTTTTGTAGTAGATAGAGATAATTCTATATTTTGTGACGAAGCTGTAAAAAAAAGGATTTTGTTTGCTTACATCGAATGCAGTTACTTACGTTAACTAAGAAATGTATATTGTAAAAAAATCTACGAAAAAGTCCGGGTTTGCTTTACAGTTACAAACTAGAAAAATAAGTCGAAAAACTACCTTATTTCCAAAAGTTAATTTCTCTATCAGTATTCATCCTTATCTATATATTAATTTAACCCCCTTAAAGGACCCCTTTAAACGAAAATTGGGAGGACGCTGAAGCATAAAATTGGGCACAATTATAGCTTTTGTGTAGGAGAATTGCAGGAGGCTAATAATTTTCAATAATAATGTGTATAAAGTACATTAAATCAATAAATAATATATTACCCACACTATCATGCATTTGACACACACAAACTAATATAATGATGTTGACGATAAAAGATGACAGATGGCGCACTAACTATTCAGGAAACAAATTAGTTGGTCTTGAGAAATGAAGATGGCGTTCTTATCTAAAAGATATTAAAATTTGGATATTAAAATATGAATATGGTTGAATTTCGACCAATGGGCGACCACTAGCCCTCATAAGCACGTCAGGCCTTAGCCATTTAATGTAGATCAAAACTGCTAATAACTTTTTTAATTTAAATGTGTACTTTAGAAGTTATCACAGATTTAAAATCACATGCAAATCAACAAAAATTGCAGCGAAACGGCTGGCATCGCCTCGCGTACCCCATGGCCGCAATTTATTTGGTCCGATCATCAAGAAATGTCAGTTCTTTATGTAGGATTCGAACCAATCAGGGGTGCTCATAAGTGCCTGTTTCTTATTTCTGCAATTTGCATAAAATTAAAGAATTTAAAAATTAAATAAATAAGTAAAAATGTAGTACACGAATTTGTAAATTTTAAACATAGCAGAAAATCTTTACAGTATACGGAAAGGGGAATCGTTTTAAATGCGAGTGAAGCCGCAGGCAAAAGCTAGTGATAATATTATATTTCCGTTACTGTTAAATAGTATTAGATCATTTATTTTTTTTATCAAAATTTATTTACTTTATGCAATTGTTTCTGTGTTAAATTTAAAAGTTATTTGATTTATTTAAATCTGAGTTCGTTTACAACATATAGGATTTGTTTCTGAAAACTGCAAGTCCTCCCTGCACATTAAGGTTTAAATTCAAAATATAAATCAATAAAAAAGAAATTAAAATTTTTAAAACCCCCGACACAAGAACTTAATTTCCCTTGAAAAATTAAACTTTTTTTGTTAATCTCCACAATTTCACCCCCCACAACTTTTAAACGGCACAACCGATTTTCATCAAATATGTCTAAGAAAACTCGCACATAAGTTACCTTAAATAAAAAAACTGAATTGAAATCTTTTCATCCGTTCGGAATTTATAATGCCACAGACAGGCAGTCGCATAGACAGACACGCCCAACTTAAAAAACCCCTCTTTTTGCGTCAGGGGTTTAAAAATCAAATATACGGGGAATTCTGAGCTTTTATACTGACGTTTGTAACAAAGGAGTGTATTACGAAAATAACACAGGTACCGACATTCGATAAAGTATTCTGGAAGCGATCACATTATCGATAAGAAATAAAAGATAACGTGGAATTCACAGCTCTCGTAATCGTAAAGTCCACAGAATATAGACAAACTGAAATAAAAATTGTAACACTGTGGTCACCAAAAAACATGCCAAGTGTTATTTTCAGACTGTGGATTTTAGTAAAAGCGAGAGGTATCATTTGTTTTATTGGTATTTTTATTAGTATAAGGAAACGTGGTATATAAACTTAGGATTAACTATGAATAACAAACATGAATGAATATAATAAGCGTTATTTAGTCGCTTGTTATTCGGACACAAGTTCATTCCTTTCCACATAGATTGTATATGTATCTTAACGGCCATATTTAGCAGTAGACAGAAATACAACCAGGGCTTCCACAGCTAGCCAAAAACACTAAGTCCTACAATGTGGTAGGTGGCGAGCCGATCGCCAACCGAGCTCATATCCAATCCTGGGCAAAATTAATTTTACTAGTCGTCGCCCATAATAATTTTTAATACCTTAATAATAAGAACGCCATCTTTATTTCTCAATACCAATTACTTTTTTTCCAAACTGTATGATTATAGTTTGTGCGCCATCTGTGATCTTTTATCGTTATCATCAATATATTTGTTTGTGTGTGTCAAATGCATGGTATTACTTGTAACGTTTTATTTTTTGAATTAATGTACTTTATGTGATTTATTGAAAAATGTTAGCGTTTCGCACTTCTGCTACACATCAACTATAAGTATGTTAAATTTCATACTCTGTCAGCGCAATTTTCGGAAAAATGGGTCCAAAGTTTTTGCTTCACGTATTAATATTTAATAGGTTAAAAAATCGAAAAAACATATTTTCGTTTTTTTGCTGACCGACCTCAGGATCAAACTCGAGACCTGAAAAAGTCCATAGTAGGCACCTATGAGTTGGTATAGATTACGTTCGGTAAGTTACGTGTCGAAATCGATGACACTTTTGGTTTAAAAATGTATTTTTCTTAGTTACCAATTCAGGCGCTGTTAAAAGTTGTCATACTTGTCATACATAATTTACAGAAGCCAGAATTTTTTAGAAGCCGTAATTTCATGGTGAGGGCTCAGTCCTATGCCGGACGCTAGACCATAAAGCCGATAAGTTATAATGATATATGAAATTAGTTTTTTTAAGATCTCCTTATTGTAAGATGCAGTCGTTGCCTACGGACAATATAAATGTTATTAGTGTCTTGCTTCATCATATTAACGGCGGATCAGGCCTCTCAACATCGTGGATCATGCAAGTGGAGAACACTGACGCTATGACAGGAGTAGGTAGCTGTGAAACAAAATGCAAATAATTGATTATAATAGTATTTAATTAAAATATTATTAAATGTGTTTGATTTTGTCTCTGTATTAGTAATTTTGACTAACCTTTTAACCGTTTGTATTTTTTACTCAACGTGCCTTAACTACAATAAAATTAATTTAAAAACAATCTAAACCAATTAGTGCTTACAAAAATTATCTCAAATCGATATGATTTTGTTGATATCTATCTTACTTTACGATAAACATTGTCACATCTCTATAACTGTATAAAACAATTATTGAGAGTCCTGAGTTGTGATAATTTTGAAAATACAAACACTTCAAAAACCAGTCAGAAAGTAGTTTTACTTTTAAGACGGCGGCGGTGCCAGCTAGATTTTTTATGTCTTATTTTTAAGACAATGGCGGTTAAAAAGTTAAAATATTTACAAATGGTAAATGCCATACCGCATACCAACAGATTGACCGCCTCGTTGGTCGAGTTAGCCCCTCGCGTGCACGCCTAACTACATCGAGCAATCGCGAGGCTCGGGTTCGATTCCCGACGGGGGCAGGCATTTGTGTGAAGAACATTTAGATGTCTGCATTTCCGGGTCTGGGTGTTTATTAAGTTTATTCTAGTATCTATTTAAGTATATCTATGTATTAGTATCGTTGACTAACACTACGTTACTTAAAAATGTAATTAAGCTTATCCCTGTCAACCGTAATCTTACACTGTCTTCGACTGGTCGTGGGTGCCCTGGTTGTGCCTCTGCCTAACTTTTCGGGGATATGGATGTGAAAATACTTTTTTTAAAAAACGTAACTAAACTTAACCCTATCAACCGTAATCTTGTTAATTGAAACTCTCCCTACGCAGGCCCATAGCCATTCTACATTTTACTACCTACCACCGTTTCTAAAAATAGACAGTAAGGAAAAAAGTGACAAACAAACTCTAAGGCATTAAAGATTTTTTTTTAAATTATACCAACTTTATTATAATTATTATTAAAAATAAGTTAGCTATTGTTAAAAAAACTGTTTTAATGTGATAAGGTAGCGAACAAGAGCGGTCCTTCTGATGGTAAAAATATAACCGTGGCCTGTAGATACCATTGATGTTGTAGGTACGTTGCTGTCTTGTGAAATCAAATCCGACCCTCACTTCGAACCTCGATTGGTCGATAGAGTTAAAGGTGTAAGCTAACACCTCAGTCAACGACCAAATAAAGATTTAATGTTATGTTATATTTTAATATTTAATTTTAAATAAATGTTTTACTTTGTCAAGCTCGTTATTTTTTTTTCTTTCTATAGAAACAAAAAGACAAATAAATGAAAATTAGACATAAATGTAAAATGACGTATTAGTATATTTTTTACAAATCTTTGATTTTTAAATGCTACTCCAACTCAATGTTGTGTTATGATTTTAGTCGGTAAATAAATAAAAAAATATGGATGTATTAATATTTAAAAGGTTAATTAACAAATTCAATTAAACTCGATACATTGTTATCAATATGACACTCGTCAACTTATAAACCATTAGACACTCACGGCCAAGGTCTGCGAGACGTGACTGGATCCCTGCCTGGAGTATCACGCGGGTTGTAGACCTCGTGACGTCATACGTCACGTTCATACTAAGATACTTTTTTACGACTCTTTTTTAATGGCAAAAAGCAGCGAGAAGCACTCGAATTATGGTAATAAATTACCGCAGCCTATAGACACCACTTGCCGTCCTATCTTGCAGCTCGTAAGACAAGTAGAGTTGAAAGTAGATGCCTTACCCATCCTCACCGCCACAATGGCAATAGCGTGTTCAAATCCGATAGACCACAATAGGCCTACCACCCCGGTCATAAGACATCGACGCTCTACAATCTACATCATCTATGGTGTATAGGCCTTGGTTATATCTTACCATCTGGGATCTACGTGCTTGTTCGCTGTCAGACTTGAAGACTATGCTTAATATCACATAGTGTAACAGGGGTTTAACATTTATGTTTTAAGTGCTTCGCTGCCCTCTGGCGGGGTAGCACAAAATAAATAATTAGACTAACATATAGAATAACTTCCCAAATGGGGCATTTGTGTGATGTCTGTATTTCCAGATTTGGATGATTTTTTTATTTATTCTGGTATCTATTTAAGTATTTTTATGTAATAGAATCCTTGACTAACACCCGTAATACAATTGCTTATTTTGGGGTTAGATTTAATTTGTGTAACTTGTCCAAGGATATTTATTTATAGAAGAGTAAAATGAAGAGAATGTATATGCACATCATCATTCCCGAGGACGTAGTCAAAGGGCACCGAAAAGATACTTAATCCCACAATATGTAAGGTGGCAAGCCTATCGCCAACCGGACACGTATCCAATCCCTAGCGAACATTTTTTTATTGGAAAATTGGAAAATCCGCATTTTCTTTCAGGGAATCGAGCCCGCGACTTCTTGAAGTCAAGTCCAACACATGGACCGCTAAACCACACAGGCGTTAAGTAAAAAATAGGATAAGTGCAAATTTTATTCTGGTAGACTAATATGAACGTGTTGTAGTTGATGTATGATTTAAGTGTGTGCTAGTGCTAGCCTCTGCCAAACGTTTTGACGAAATAGCCGTTTACTGCAGCTTAGAGCAAATGACGTTTATAAGAAATATCCCCGAAATGAAGTTCATATCGAAATATATAAAAAAAGAAAATGCTTGTTACAGATGCGTATTAAAAAATCTAAAATTTAAGTGCAGTCAAAGTGTTAAAAATCGACTTTGATTTGAAAACCTGGTTTTTCATTAATAGTATAAAGTATTTAAAATATTTTAGCAACTTTGTCGACTTTTATGAGATTCCATTGTTAAATAAAGATTTGGTTTCAAAGTTTAGTGGGTACTAAAGTACACATTATCAAAATTAAAAATAATAAATACGTATAATAGGTTTACAAATGACTTTGATATTATAATATATAAAAAAAATAAGTGGAAAATCTAAAATTTAACCTCCTCCGTTATTCAAAGTGATTAACAATGGAAACAAAATAGATAAAATATAATTAGCAATTTAACTTCATGTTTTTTAATTTTCTTTTCTTTGTTTGTTATGTGGTTAATCGGCCTATTACGAACTAATTTTGTTGATTCTTTTACCAAGAGATAGGTCATGATTTTGAGGTGGTTCCATATTATTTTATCATGATCCGATTTGTGGTTTTTTAACTATGATAATGTACGTGAAACAAGTCGGACAAGTTTATCAGGCTTGTGAGGTTTGTCACTCGATACTCTCTGCCTACCTCGTAAGGTGTTATCGTAAAGATATGCATGTCTGAATGTTTGAATAATTTATAAAATCATAAACAAAAACATGAGTATCATTAAGTGTAACTCAAAAGCTACTAGTAGGATGTCAATAAGATTGTAATTAAATAAAATGTTTGACCATTTCGGAATAATTTGTTATCTTTCGAAAGAATAATCAAATCGTGGCTAGGTATCTAATGAAATGGTTGAAGTCGGTTTTTGCAATTTTAAATAGAAACATGGATAATTAAAATCCCGTGTTGGTCCGGGCTCCTTTGCAGGACAGACCATCTCCCTTCCTGCCAGGAAACTAGTAAAAGGCGAGCATAGGCTTACCATCACTAACATCATGACATCCGACTAGGTGGTAGAGTTTCGCAGCAACTCACCCAGATTGGTACAACCGCCTTACTTCCTGCCGCGATTACTTGAGTGCTTGCCGTTGACGTGTTCCGATTCTGAGGAAAAGGTAGCTGGTATACTTACTTTTGCTCGAGGCTTAATATCACGACCTCAGATTGGCAATGCGCTCTTACCACTTTAGGTGTCTCTAGGCGGCGTGGATTTCTTACCATCAGGAAATCCGTCTGCTTCTTTGCTTTCCAAAGACATTTACATAGCAGACCCGGACAAACACGGTGTAAAAATAATTATTGTTATATGTTATTGTAATCTCGCCACAGATAGGTAAATAAAGAGAGATTAGTTAACCACGAGATTTACATGAAATAAGTTAAGAGAAAAGTAAATGTAGTATTGTTTAGTATTTAGTAGCTAAAGCGTTTCATGCCTTCAAGAAATCCGCTTACTTGATACCTAATAATCCAAATTTAAAAAAATCAGATGTTGACGCAAAAGTAATTAACTTAAGCCTTTCAAATTAAATGAGAAGTAATTAATAAAACGAATCAGTCAATATATTATATTGACACTCGTTTGAAACAGTATTGTCTGAAGTAAACAGCTTCAAACCACGAAATCTTAAAATGTAGATATTTCAGTCGAGTTCAACGGACCTTCCGTAAATAGTACGTACCGATAGCAAATTCATTTTACTATCAGCTTAAAGTAATAAATAAAACCGAATTATTACTCTAGGGTAAGTAAATTTTATTTCATATCCAAGTCAAAATAACCTATCGCAGAATGTATTTACGCGTCTCTCTTAGCTAGATTTGCTAACTCTCGAGCGACTTGTCAAACAGTAGAGGGTTGTGATGCTTTTTAATCCTATTAATGTTACTAGTGTCGCCCGTTGGTCGAAATTCAACTATAATAAATTTTAATATCTTGTTGAAAAGAACGCCATCTTCATTTCTCAAGACCAACCACTTTGTTTCCAAACATTTTAGTGCGCCATCTGTGATCTTTTATCGTTATCATCAATATATTTGTTTGTGTGTGTCAAATGCATGGTAATGTGGGCAATGTTTTATTTATTGATTTAATGTACTTTATAATCATTGTTATTGAAAAATATTAGCGTTCTGAAATTCTCCCACACATAAGTGTGACAAATTTTTTGCTCCTGCGTCCGCGCAATTTTCGTAAAAAGGGGTCCAAAGTTTTGGCATCACTTATTAATATATAGATAAAAGCGAAATTTTGTAAATCGTTTGTTTATTTGATTGTTTCTCCTTTACGAAAAACTGCTGACCCTAATGGTATTTTAAAATAAATTACTTTTTAAATATCATTGGCTGAACCGATCGATTTTCATGAAATTTAGCACATACATCGAGGGTAGCTTGGATTAACACATAGGATATTTTTACCCCGAAAAATTATTTCTTTAAGACCATTAACCATGCGGGCACCAGCTAGTAACACATTTTTTATTTATTTTTACTTACCTTAGGATTTTGATTTTTAAATGACGTTGATTTTTTTATTAAGATAGTTAAGATTTTTTTGAAATTTTGTTTACTATTCCACATAATCATAACAATATCAACCTACTGGTTCTGATAATGCAAAGTTTCGGAATTTCTGATTTCAAACGGTAGCTATTTTAGCTATTAAACTTATGAGGTAATATTATAAGTGTTTTGTAAAATGACTTTATTCACTACTAGATATTCAAGCGAATTTCATTCCACTCGTTCAGTTTGTACTGGAAAATTTAAAATATTGTTTTTCCTAGTTGTCTCACAGTTTTTCCCACGTTTTTTTTTAAATCTTTCATGTTCTTATTTTTTATGGATGAATAAATAATTCAACACAAAAATTAACCAAATCGATTTAGCCGTTCTCGAGTTTCAGCGAGATCAACAAACCGCATTTGATTTATATATGTAATATATATATTTACATATTAATTACAGTACATACATACATATTTTCACGCCAAGTCCCTTACAGTGTAGGCAGAGAGTATCGAGTGCCAGACCTCACGATCCTGACAAACCTGTCTGGCTTCCTTCATATTCATTATACTTTTCACACATACACGCCGGTTTTGGAGACTCTTCACATCACCCTCGGATAATATCCGAGTGATCTGGAAGGGAATTGTCAACCTTGATCTCCCCGGATACCTACATCTATCTGCATTCGTATTGTAAGTATATCTGCTTTGTCAATCTTTCATCTGTCATTCTTTCTAAATGACCGAACCATTTATTATAGTAATTTCCAGAGAGGTAATAAGTTTATCGTTTAATTGGGTATACATATGTTCATGATAATTTCGTGCACATAAAAACGAAAAAAAAAAATTAAACGACAATTACTTTTATGTGCCAAATGCAACTGCCAAGGGCATGTGCAGCGACTGAATAAATCCGGCAGCTGCACTACTACTATGTATTTGCTTTGAGTTAACTTCTAAGCGCCACAGCAGTTGCTCATGCATCTTGAGTTCAGCATACAGCTGCTACACGCGATATCGGCAGTACTTTAAGTATTATTTGATTTAAACGACATTAAGCTAAGAGAATTTACCTATTTGCAATAAAAAGCAGATTTTTTATTGCAAATAGGTAAATTCTATTCGTATTTTTAAAGAAAGAAACACTTGTACTGTTTTACTTCTGAAGTAAAACAGTACAAGTGTTTCTTTCTTTAAAAATATGAATATTTGGAAGTTTTACCAAGTGCCGACGATGGAAAATATCAAATAGGTAAATTCTATGTGATATTTTGCTAAAAAGAAAGTCGTTTATGATATCGAAAACAATTAACGACAATTCGATCGACTTATCTGTCATTACTGTTACTTATAGTCGCCTCTGTGGTCTAGCGATTCAAGTGTTGGACTTAACTAGGTCATGGGTTCGAATCCCAGGTCAGGCAACTGAAAGAAAATTGATTTTTTCAATTTTCTACTAAAAAATATGTTGTCCGGGATTGGATATGTGCCAGGTTGGCGATAGGCTTGCCACCTATCACATTGTGGGAGTTAGTGTCTTCGACTAGTCGTGGGTGCCCTGGTTGTGCCTCTGCCTACCTCTTCGGAGAAATCGACGTGATAACACTTCTTTAGAAAATCAATTTATTGTTCCCCCAAAATGCAAATAATAAGCTAAACTTCAAACGAGCCTGTAACCAGGAAATATTTACAATTTAGGATTTTATGTTTTATTTATATTTTGTTTTTATTATTTGACATAAAATCCCTAAACTGAGAATATACAGCGATGGACACACTGGAAATTTAACGACACGAATAGCTTAATAGAACTTTAATGTTATAAAAAAGTGTTTGTCAGTTTGTTTACGTTGCGATTACGGTTGAACTGTCTATGTTTAACAGACTCAAAAAAAATAATGTTTTTAATTCGTATGTTTTTTTTTATTTTGTATTTTTATACTCGTAACTAACAAGCTGACGGATTTCCGGATAGTGAGAAACTCTCACCACTTACAAACACCGAAGGTGGTAATGGTGCGTTGCCAACCTTAGGCCGGGATGTTAGGCCTCGAGCAAAAATAAGTTTTCCGGCTACCTCACCCTCCAAACCGGAACACGTCATGACGTTATGATGGCAGGAATAGGTAAGGCGGCAGTACCGATCCGGGTTAGTCGCTGCGAAATTCTACCATCTGGTATTTATTTTTAGAAAGATAGGTCATGATTCTCAGGTGGCCCTATAGTACATTTATAATATTTTATTATAGTCCGACAAGTGCTTTTTGAGTTATACTATAACACATTTCTGTTAATGTAAACGACCTCATCACTACATGGTATAACACATGGTATAACAAAAGTCACCTTTCTCTGTCCGTCCCTTCGTATTTAGTATACTAGTATTGAGTATAGGTTTTATCTTAATAGAAACAGTGATTTAAAAGGAAGGTTTATTTGTATGACTAGCTTTCTAACGGACTTCGTTCCACCCATTCAGTTTGTAGGGGAAAAATAAACAATTATTATTCCCATTCTCCCTGCAATATTCCCGACTTTTCTCTTTATAATATCTTCTCTTGAGAATCGGCCCAATTGTTTCGGAGTTACGCTCTTACCAACACAGTTTTACGGCCAATGTTAATAATGTATCTCTAAAGATGGATTTCAAGCCATCTAGATAGCTGCGTATTCGCCGGCCTATCCTATACCTAATTGCCATACTTATCCTCTTCACAAATCTGTTATTGCCAAGCGATAACATAAAAATGGATCAAAATATCAATCTTGAGCAGCAAATATTCGCCGTTAGATAACATAGAAGTTTATCCACCTGTGCAAAGCTAGGATAGGCTGCTGGCTGAAAAAAAAACTATAGTTTGTTATCTTTCGTAAAAAGAATTATCAAATTCACGTGGTACCTAATGAAATAGGTGGAGACCAATTTTGCAGTTTTCCAGCGCTGAAGAATCTATATATTATTACGTGATGCCAAAACTTGGACCCTTTTTTACGAAAATTGCTCTGACGGAGGAGCATGAAATTTGGCACACTTTCAGGTTGTGTGTAGAAGAAGTACCACAACGCTTATTATATATTACATTTTTCAATAAAATGCTTATAAAGTACATTAAATTAATAAATAAAACATTACCATGCATTTGACACACACAAGCAAATGTATTGATGTTGACGATAAAAGATCACAGATGGCTCACTAACTATTCAGGAAACATAGTAGTTGGTCTTAAGAAATAAGGATGGCGCTCTTATCAAATGTTTATTAAATTTAGATATTAATATATTAAAATGGTCGATTTTTTTATAAACGTGCTTGTTTTGCTGTCGGTACTAATTCAGATTGAAAAGTATCAGAGACACTCGTTATCTCTGTAGCGTCATTTTGTCGTGAAAAACCAGATTCAATTTCGGTCCAGTTGTGGTCGCGAATATTAAAACTCTTGTGAAATTGTAAGATCATATCGAATCACATGTAAGAGCAAAAGAAAAGTAAGACTTTTCCATTTACATTTAAAAAGTTGGAAGCTATTTGTATTTATTTACTTTGGCCTCTGTGGTCTAGCGTTTTTAAATTATAGAATTTGGTTTTTCCAATTTTTTAATTTAAAAATATACTTGGGCTTAGATGTGTGCCCGGTTGGCGATAGGATTGCCGCCTATCACGTTGGAGGAATCATTTGTGGTTGCCCTTTTTGTACCCCTGCCTACCTCTTCGGTGACATGAGCGTGAGTATACTTTTTTTTGGTGATATTTTTACTGGGAGATAAAGAAGTTGATAAATTTACTGATAGATATACACGTCACCTACTAAAGATAATAAAAATTTAATCGGCTTTATAAATAAACACGTTATAAAATAAGAATAAGCAAAATTTTTACTAGTAAATTCAGAATAGCTTATACCGTGTATAGCGACAGTATAACTGTCTATGTTATTCCAACGATTACCCTAATTTAAGTAGCAAATATTCTGTTTCCTATTAATATTATTACTTAGAAAGTTTGTCTGTTTGTTTGTTACTTCTTCACGCAAAAATTGCTAAACCGATTTTCATGAAATTTAGTAGGTACACATATAGAGGGTAGCTAGGATTAAAACATAGGGTACTTTTTATACCGAAATAATGTTCCTAAGGGACCACGCGGGCATCGCAGCGGGCAACAGCTAGCAAAATAAAATATAAAATTTAATATTTCATATATACTAAAATTATTACGACGGTAATAACAAATTAAAACAGATTTAAGAAATGAAAAATGCAATGATAACGTAACATTAAGAAAACAAAAACTATTATTTAAACGTTCCTTTCTTTCTTTCCCTCCTTTGCCTTCAAGCCCATATCGCTGTATGCAGACTGCAGAGGCATAACCAATGCACCCACGACTAGCCAAAGACTTAGTGTCCCACATCGTGATAGGTGGCAAGCATATCGCCAACCAGGCACATATCCGTTCCCAGGCAAAGTTATTTTTGTAAGAAAATACACATTTTAATTTTTTTGCTGCCCGACAAGGGATCAAACCCGTAACTTTACGCTATCAGTCTCATAATGTGATAGGTGGCAAAACTATCGCCAACTGGTCACTTATCCGATCCCGGACAACACTGTTTAGAAGTTAACATTAACATTCCACCACTAGTTCGCAAAAGTTAGAGAATATACTCTAAAAACTAATATTTCTATCAAACAAAAAACTAGCCTTAGTGGTGAGTTTCATCCAGTTGATTTTCCTAATTGGCAACACCAGTTTACCTAATTTTTAATGCACTAACATTCATATTTACTGATTTCGTGTTTCGGTCTGGAGGTATACTCTATGGCTTATAAACTCACTCAAAAATATTGTAGGTTTGCTACTACAATTATAATGAATCTGTAGAGGAGTCAAATATATATATTATCGAGGTTATTTCAAAACATAGGTGTAGGCGACTAAAAATGAGCAACGTCACACATCATATCTTCATCATCACATCAGGTCATCTTACGTCTACTTATATATTTTGTTTACCTGCATTTTTTTTCATGATATTGAAAGGCAAACAAGCAGACGTATTTCCTGCTGATAAGAAATTCACGCCGCCTAGAGACACCAAAGGTGGTAATGGTGCGTTGCCAACCTGAGGCCGGGATATTAGGCCTCGAGAAAAAGTAAGTTTACCGGCTACCTTACCCTGCAAATCGGAACACGTCATGACGTTATGGCGGCAGGTATTGGTAAGGCGGTGGTACCAATCCGGGTGACTCGCTGCGAAATTCTACCACCTAGTCACCTGTCACGATGCTAGTGACGATAAGCCTATGCTCGCCTTTTAAAAGCTGCCTGGCAGGAAGGCAGAGGGTCTATTCCGCAAAGGAGCCCCGACCAATGGTGGGAAAAGAGTATCGAATGTCAAATGAACGAAGTTCGCGGGGCCATATATATTTATACACAATACAAAAATATCATTGGACTAAGTGTTGGCAAAATGGACCCAAACATAAACATTATTTTAACTTTCCTTAGTTCAAAGTTGTTTAGATAAGATGTAAATACCGCCTCCACAAAGGCAATACAAAACGTAGCCCAATAATACAAAAACAATACAAAACTTAACAAACTTTTAATGGAGTTTGAGATCTTTCCCAAAAACCTTGCAATATTATAAATATTATTTAGCTTCGGTAATAAATCATATTAGTAATAAAACGTAGCTGTTAAAGAAGGTAATTGATTTTTTTTTAATTTGGGATGGGCGTGAGCATCTGCCATTTGCAAAATTAGGCTTAAACAGTTCAAAACAAGTAAGTAGTTAAATATAAGTTAGTAAAATTAACAAGTTGTTTTCTAATTCTAAAACTAAGACCGGCTAGTTACCCGATTTGTGATTTTAAGTAAAGAAAAGGTAGGCGGTTTATTAAAGCGGAGCTGTTAAAAAGTTTTTTTTTTATATATATTTGGCATGGGCGTTAGCATTTGCCATTGTAAGTAGTCATAAGCAGCCATGTCAAGGTCTTATGCAAAGCGATAGCATCATAACCTCACCTTATCGAGTGAGATTTGGCAACATCGAAAAAATACACAATCAAGCGTCTTCATTAAGAGCATTAAAACTGCAAAATATAAAAATCGACTTAAAATAATTTCATATTTGCATGGACCTACATACATTTTATCAATATCTTACTGAGTACTAGTTTTTGAGTTACACTGAATCAACATACATTTTTTATATGAAAAATTTAAGTATAACTCAAAAACCGCTAGTCGGATCATAGAAAAACTAATACGGGACCACCTAAGAATCACAACTTATTTTTCTAAAAAAGAAATATCAAAATCGGTTGGTTATTGGCCGAATCATCGCGTAACAAACAAAAAAGATACAATTATTGAATTAAGAACGTCCTTGTTTTCGAAGCGGGTATAAAATGCAATTAATTATAAAATAATTAAGTATATATTCCAGCCGACATAATCACAATGACAAACTAGTCCGGAGGGTAGGGTAGAGTTACATACACAAAGGTTACATAATTGGCAAAACACCTCGGCCACAAAGCAACGACGCACCCACAACATCTATGGTGTATATAGACCTATGTGCTTATATATTATATTATATAGCTTCTTATCTACCACCCTATCAATTTTGAGCTCAATCGGTTCAGCCGTCCTTGAATTATAAATAGTGTAACTAAAACGACTTTCATTTATATATATCTACTTATATCACAAAAGTACATTAATATTTTTTTGCAGGTAACTTGAAACCGTAAAAAAGTCATATTTAGCCTTGCATAATTACCTTGCTATAGTTACAAAATTTTATCAATGAAGAGAAAGTTTAACATTTTCTCTGCGAACAATTTTGATAAGATCCCGAATGTTGGTAATCATAAATGTATCGAGTGTATTACTTATTATACTAACTTATATCATGTTGTCTTAGTTGTACATCGGTTTGTAATTATTTTTGATCAAGTATTTATTTTAACTATTATTTAAACTATTCGTTTTTGTCATGAAGTAATTGCCGGTACTGATATTGTTAATTTAATTATCCGAATATCCGCTTGAATGTTATGTTGACCGGTAAAAGATTATATTATAAATATGACACAATTGGCGGTAGGCCGCAGTCGTCGTACAATTTTGAAACAATAAATATATTCGAAGATATAGGCAAGATTTGGAAGGATTTTTTATTGGAAGACCTCTACACGAATGAGCTGTGATAGTAGACAAAAAGAGTAAGTTTTAAAGGGTGTAAATGAGGCCACGAGAACCAGAGCGGCCAGACTGTCTTTTTTAATATTGAGTTTATGATTTCTTACAATTATTGTTAAAAATCATAAAAGTCAATATTGTAAAAGTTAGGCCAATATTGTTCTCTAAGGTCTTGAGAACCATAGTGGCCTAACTTTTACAATGTTGTGTAAAACTCAAAAAATACGTAAGTACTCAAAAAGTAGTAAGTATATAAGTTAGGCCACTACGGTTCTCAAGGCCTCAGAGAACCATAGTGGCCTAACTTTTACAATATTGAGTTATATGATTTCTATGGTTTTATGTTTTATGATTTAGTATATTATAGCTTATTAGCTTGACCACAACCGCTGGAACAACAGGAACGCGCGGGGAGGCGGGAGCGGGTAAAAAAGAGCACGAGTTCACACGAGATTGATATTGTCGGACGGATTGTACGATATCATTTGACAGTTTTAAGGTAGAATAATTTAAAGCCTAAAATTATTAAAGTTCCCTATTTTGAACTTTACACGCCACTCGTATGTATGTATTATTTTTTAAATTGTATAGGGAATTAATTAGATAAGTATACCTAAATAATTCACTTAATTAATTTCGTTCATAGTATTTGCCACACATGTGCACGACGACAAGCAAATAACCATAATAGCAAATAACACCATATTAAAAATCATAAATATATACAGGCTGTCCCAAAACTCAACGATCAACCGGTAATTAGAGAAAGGCCTAGTTATAAGAAGCTCCAGAAAAATATTAAAAAAATTCTATATGCCGCCATTTTTTTTTCACAGCCAATTTAGTGAAAATTGAAAAATACACCATCCTGAGTTAGAATTTTCAACACGATGACAAATTTTTTCGTGTTTTTGTATATATTTTTAACGTTTTAGCATCACAAATAGTCAAGTTATTTATTTTTAAAAAATAAACAAGTCCGTGATAGTTAGTTTAAGAAAAAAAAGTTGCAAATATCAAAGAAAAATTTATTCCAAAATTTCAGTCACTTGACTTTGACTCCCCCTACTGAAAAAAAAATGTACCACATTGAGCTGGCAAGTTTAATTAAAAGTTGGCGCATTTTATCAAGATTCCAAAATGCTACAATATGCATACGTTATATTAGAAAACAAATACAATTTTTTTTCCGACTGAAGACCCATTTTACACTAGTGTCATCCAATAAACCGTTTTCGAATAAAAAGATAAAAAATGCAGTTAAATTGAGCAAAATAAGAAGTAGCACACCAAATGACTAAAAAATGAAATTAAAGCTACCTTTTCGTCAGGTTAAGCAACGTTGACCATGGTCAATCCTGGGATGGGTTACCGTTCCTAACATATTGAGTTTTCTCTGTGTTTCAGAGAGCACACTAAGCGAAAAACTCCTATTAGCTTTTTTAGGGTCGGTTTTATAACTTGATAATTGCGGCTGAATATCAGTATTTTACTCATTTTAAGTGTTTTATGGTACTAATTAAGCTATTCGTGGGTAGCGTAACCTAAGTTAGTATATTCTGGAGGTATAAAAATGGGGCTCTAGGTAAAATACTGATATTCAGCTGCAACTCTTAAGTTAAAACCGACCCTCACTTAGCTGATTGAGCTTTTTCTACTTTTTGTGCTCTCTGAGGCACAGAGAAAACTCGACATGTTAGGAACGGTAACCCATCCCATGACTGACCTCGGTCAGCGTTGCTTAACTTGACGAAAAGGTAGCCTTAATATCGGTTTTTAGTCATTTGGTGTGCTACTTCTTATTTTTTTCAATTTAACTGCATTTGTCATTTTTTTATTCGGAAAAGTTTTATTGGATGACACTATTGTAAAATGGGTCGTCAGTCAGCAAAAAAAATATTTTTTTTTTAACATAACCTATGGATATTGTAGCATTTTGGAATCTTGATAAAATGCGCCAACTTTTAATTAAACTTGCCAGCTCAATGTGGTACATTTTTTTTCAGTCGGTGGAGTCAAAGTCAAGTGACTGAAATTTTGGAATAAATTTTTCTTTGATATTTGCAACTTTTTTCTAAAACTAACTATCACGGACTTGTTTATTTTTTTAAAATAAATAACTTGACTATTTGTGATGTCAAAACGTTAAAAAAATATACAGAAACACGAAAAAGTTAGTCATCGTGTTGAAAATTCTAACTCAGGATGGTGTATTTTTCAATTTTCACTAAAATGGCTGTGAAAAAAAAATGGCGGCATATAGAATTTTTTTAACATTTTTCTGAAGCTTCTTATAACTAGGCCTTTTTCCTGTTACCGGTTGATCATTGAGTTTTGGGACACCCTGGTATTTTTTCCGCCACCTACAATATTAGGCTGCTCAATAAGGAGATGTCTTTTTGATTTGCATTTTTTGAAACTGTAACCCATTGTGTGTAAAAGCTTTCTAAGAAATTCACGTCCACAATCCAATGTACCATCTTGTCTCAAACTTGATAGTAACCTACGGATACTTAGAACTTGTTTTTTGAATTCGTAAAACTGATAATTTTTTCTTCTGATAACTCCTAAATCAAAATCATCAACAACATATATTTTTTTATAACCTTTGGTTTTTTTGGAGAATTAAATTTTAATCGCCCCAAATTTTCAGTTGATGAGTTACCTGCTTTAACTATAATTCTGACGGTTTTTTCGCAGTACCCTGTAGCATTTGCCACAATTTTGGCTATATTTGCATCACTTTTAAATTCGAAACTTTCTTTGTCTGCTTTTCTTTTCTTAAAATACTCGGCCACATTAAAAATAATGTTCTTGACATCACGAGATAACGCACGACCCATCTTGGAATATTTATCTCATGTGCATCTGACACAAACAGTCCGATACAAGTGACACTAGCTACCGCCGTAAACGTCAAAGAGAATATAATCACTACGTTTTAAGAGATGGGACTTAGTACTTTAAGAAAACAATCACTTTACATCGCTCTACGTTACCAACAAAACGTCACGTAAATGTCAGTTTTGACGAAAGTACGAATCTCACAGATAAAATACAGCTGCTCGGGGGCAATATATTCATTTTTATCGATATCGATAAAATATAGACCATAGGAACCGGTGGTATATAAAAATTAAACCAATACAAATTTATTTTATCCCTATTAGATCAGATCAGTATTCACATTTAAATCCAACGTACACTGGATAGTAATTAATTAAATTAAAATAAATCAATAAATTAGAAATAGTAAACAAATGCCACGTTGGACAAACATGAACACAAAAGGACAAAAGGAAAATAAATAAAAGACTTTTTACCGTGCATATTTTTTTATTAACAAAGAAATAAAGATAAACTGATTATTGTAATATATTGTGTACATTTGATAAAAATATTAATAGTAAGTG
>NJDD01001334.1:327628-341648 GCA_002245505.1 Calephelis nemesis
CACGTACACACACACACACACACACACACACACACACACACACACACACACACACACACACACACACACACACACAATACACCATAGTCGCACCATAATCTTGCACTAATCACATCTATATTGTAAGAGATAGCTCTTGATCTTGATCTAAGAGATAGCTCTTGACATCAGTGCAGCCAGCTATTAGATCGATGATATGTTTAACATATTTAAAAATAGTCTCATTTATGTAATGTTACAGAAACTATAAAAAAAAATGGTTATTAAACATCTAAGCAAATATACTAAAATATACATAAATAATAAAATATACGTAAATAAATAATGGTAACATTGCTTAAATAAATATTTTTTTTTTTTGGAAAANNGGGAACAGGTAATTTATATGATATCTACTACTTGCTCCTTCCCAAACATTTTTTGAAGAGCTAAAATTTAGTTCCAGTTACACCTTAAATGCCTTTAATGGTTATGGCCTAAGAATTGTAATAGATGCAATGAGTAATCGAGAGGATAGGTGGGTTTCAGCTCGAAAATGCTTGAAGTTTTAGTGCTTCTAGACTATACATACAAAAATACCTAATATATAAGCTGTGCATACCCGCTGCTTTCTTCGGAGGTGTGGGCACTGGACTGTCCACAGGGGCAGCGCTCGGCGATGCCGGAGTCTTGTCCACTGGAATTCACGGAGGTTATGGAATTGTCTTGTCCTCGCCTAGTTTGGATTTGTACATGTGTGTTAGTTTGTTCGTGAATATTAAATCTGATACCTACACCACTGGTTTTTTTATGAATACTGTGTCTCTACTGTATGAATGCAGTGCTAGGTACTGGATTTTTTATGAATACTGTGTCATTACTGAATGGATGCGATGCAATAAGTATACTATAATTTGTAAAACACGTCAAGAGTCCTATGACCGAAGTCAATTAAATGTGTTTTATTTTCTGTAGTTTTGAATATTTAAAGTCATATGTCGATACTTCCCGTTTCGATTATTTATAAACTTTCGCATATTACTATTAAAATCGCATTATAATCTGTCATAGGACCTATGCTTCACTTTTGGATACACTTTACAATGTATAGTAATAATAACAACAAAATTTGGTGTCATTGAATTTCCGGATTGCAATACTAATAATAATAAATATAAAAATTTTCAATCAGATTTTTGTTGTAGAAGTGAAGTCTTAAATGTCTCATCTCACATACTTATTTAAAAATAAGTCACCAGCAAAACGAATAAATAAATATTTAAAACAAACAGTACATTTTTTAATGGCTTATATACGTAAATTTTTTGACTAATTGGTTGCCGTTACCATATAACATTACTTTAATAATTATTATGAAAGATAAGTAGTATAATGTAAATAAATTATATATAAGTACGTGTGATAATAGGTAGGTATGTTCTTTGCGATCAGAATGATTGGTGTAAGTTTATTCTTATTTATTTATGTAAAGTAAGTTGAAGAATTGAATTTGACTTAATTTATGAATGACTATAAACAATCCACAATATTGGAAGTTAAAATTAAAATATTGACCAGTAAATCTATGAATAAAAATAAAGTAGTCAATAGACTACAATGTTGTCTTACCTTTTTTGTAGTGGTCGTTGGTTAAACTTAATACACATTCTTTCATGCTTTTCAGATCCATTTACATCAGCAAATTGACTTTTGATACATTTTTGATGTGCCTTTCCAAATTCTTCAACAGTATTCCCATGAGTGCATGTTTTCTTTGATGAATTGGAATTTACAACATCAATATAGGAATCGGCCTCGCTGTAAGACTGATTGAGTTCTTGACACTGGTTGCTTCCAGATGGAAAGAGACCCCCATATTTAGTAAGGTGCTCAGTGGAGAAAGCATTAAGACGATGTTGGAAAAATGGTTTGTGGCGTCTGTTAGGGCAAAGATAGAAGAAGTATCAGTCAAGAAAATTAAATGTTAGTTTTCCACAAAACAGTTTATAAAGAAATAGAAAAAGAAGTCTACAATAGTAATAAAGAAAAAGATAATAAAAACATATTTAACTTTTCTTAAAATTTTATTATGTACATCATTTTAAAAAATATAAAGCTAGGAACTATCAAGCATGCAATATATAAAACAAAGCTGTTTAGCCATAATAATGATTTGCATGCTTTCGACTGTGACGATGTTGATGTCTGAAATTTGGAAAAATCCACTATCTTAATACCATAAATTGAGAATAGTGGAATATTTACAGAAATTTACACATTTTTATGAAGAAATATTAAATTTAGCGTTTAAGTTATTTGACTAAAGTGATATCTGCTTTTTTTCAAAGAGAATGGGTACCTATTATATTCAAATAATTTATCCGATTTAAGTTATTCAAAAACTTCATTAGGCATATTACATGGACCCTAATGATTTAAACTCAAATTATTGACGAAAAAGTATTTTAAAAAATGAACGCAAAGTATCGACTATTTTTTGAATAGGTCACAAAAATGAGCAATGTTAGTTGGGAGGGAGGGAATCTTTATTAAAAAATGAAAAATAGTTACCTTCGACTTCTTCTTACACATAGAATACAGATAGCTGTTGTGCAAGCTCCGATGAATACCAGACAGCCCAGTGCCACTACACTGATTTCGATAGAGCTTAGCATTTGTCCAGATCTCGCTTGGACCATGGCCATATCACCCACTTCTAATACTTTAAATCCAACAAGGTCTCGGCGAAGATTCACTTCTCTTTTCATAAGTGATCTAAATGTTAAAAAATAATTTAATCAAATATTTTGTTTTGAAAATAATAAACTTATTTCATTCTGTTTTCTGGTTAATTAAAGAATACAATTTTAAATAGGCAAAGGCTTTTATTGATCGCAGCGCCCGTCTAATCGATACGAGGTAGGGTAGCCTTTTCCTTTTTCCATCAGGTCTTTTACTATAAGGAAGCCGTTTGTTTGTTTGCAGTCAAAGACAAACTACTAATTTAACACACTAATTGAGATTAGGTGGCATAGTTCTGCACTGGTTTACTTGGATTTTTAGCTCAGCCCAATTTTTTCAGTCGCCTTATGTCATTATTCTTATTTTCTTATTTACAGATAGATAAATGTAATTATGTCCATGATATGTAAAATGTTATTATATTTGTGCATAATTGTGCATTTAATTATAAAATACATTAATATAATTGTAATAATGGTCGTATTCTGTTATCTAACGTAATTTTATAAATACGAAAGTGTATTTGTGTAGTATTGATTGAATATTGAGAAGAATATAAGCTACTTTTTTGTACCAAGATCTTGACAAGTTGTCATAATTTTTTTACTCAATTGAGAAGCATCCAGATGCTATTAATTTCTGGAAGCTAATAGCATCTCGATTAAATATAATAACAAAATTTATAACGTAAAGTAATGCAAAATTTTATTTAGTATTTTAAATTTTATTGAACAACTTACTTTTGAAGAGCATCCATGTCTATGATTGCATTAGATATTGGGTCTACAGCGTAAATGTATATGTCAGTTCTGAAAATTTAAATAAATTAAAATACACCATTTACCAATTTTAAAGTTCCAAAATACTAGTGTTGTTACGTTACGGAGCTAAATCCGATTACTCCATTCCATAGCCAGAGCCTAGTCATGATAAGGCAACTAAAAGCTTCTCAGTATATACAGTTTTATCTTAAGTTGGAAGGATGCGTTTCTAACTTAGAAATATGGAGTAACAATAATAAATAATATGAATTTTATGCTACCCAGGAATCTCATGTGTAATAAATTATGTTGAAAGGGTAGGAATCATTAAAAGGGTCTGATTGTCAAGACAGTCCCTTCCAACAGTCATCATTTGAACATCTATCAGCATTAGCTTTAAGAAATTCGGCAAAGTTACGATTTATAAAACATTAAAATACTCCGTAGGTGTTTTTTACGACGTTTATAACGTACATAGACGACGTAATTTTCATAAAGTTTTAAAAAATTAATTTCATTTTTTAAAACATTTATAAATTTATAAATTTTATAAAAGTTATTTTGTATTTTACCTGACAAAACCATTATGATGTAAACTTTAAAATAGCTCCTAGGTACAAGTGTTCAAAGCAAGTACTGAGAAAATTTCAAGTTTATTAAAATGACGACGGTCTGGTTTTTTATGGATCTTGAGATATTATAAAAGCAACATTACAAGTTTTTTGATTGTACTTAAATAAAGTTGAATTAGCGTAGTAGCATCAGCGATTTATCTAATCAATAGCAAATTCTAGTTATCAATATGTTAATTGTAGCTTGAATTTGGCTCCATACTCTTTAAATTAAAAACGATATCAGTGTTGTGTTATATTTATGCTATATATGACAATTAAACATACGCGTATCCATCCATAGCGGCTTTGTTGTTGCTTTCTAGTCGTCGTATTCGAATGTCAAATCCAGTAATATTTGACAGATGACGAGTTATGTTATCAATTTCTTTTTCCACTTCTGTCGGTTTTGCTGCCACTACAACAACTAATTGCTTGTGGTCATCTAATACATAAACCTGAAATGCAAGATACATATTTGTAATTAATGTTTAAATTAAATTTTGTATTGCGATAATGCAATATTTATCAAACAATTGATCCTATGCAAATAATTCGCAAGTTTAATATTTGATTAAATTTTTATCCTTCTAGGCTTATATATAAGTAAAATCATAAATTTATACTATTTAAGAAAGTACATACATTGTACATTTTATAAGCTTCTATGATTTTTTAGCATTCCCATGATTCGATAAGTAATCTATTCCCGTAATTTCAGACAAATTGTTGAAACAAAACATTTCCACGATATTTTAATCTGACTAAATTAAGAGCAAACAATTGTGAACTTACAAAGACGTTGGCGATAGCAGACTTTCCATCATCAGCGCCTCTGCGGTCTGTTGCCTTTACATCAAACCCAATAACCTTCCCAGCATCCCTTCCAAAGCCACCGGCCGCACGTACTCTACCACTGACTGGATCTACACTGAAACGTGAGCTCGCCGCACCTATCAACTGATATCGGATGTCACCATTGATGCCCGCATCCGCGTCTACAGCCTGTGGATACATCATACTCAAATTAAAAGTAGTTCCTACTGACATTAGTCAGTACCAATGTTAGATTTTTTAAAAACAACGAAAAAATCGCCCATTTTTTTCATGTAACATCTCTAACTAACATAAAGTGAATAATGTATATGGGACTACCTCAAAATCATTCTACCGTTCCAAAAAAGAATCATCAAAATTAGTTCATAAACGGCTGAGAGATCGCATAACAAACATTCAAAAAAATTAAAAGCAAACGTTCAAATTGATAACCTCCGTCTATTTTGAACATGACACTGTCATTATCACGCCAAGAATAGGTATGTCAGTGGATCCCAACCCGAGTAAGCTGCTGCACAGCACTCTAACACCAGTGATCTTGCTGGTAATGACCTATTTAACCAACGTTCGCGTCTTACGAGATGACTGGTAGAGAGACAGATAGACTATACTAAGCATACAAAGACCAACAAAAGAAAAATTTAATGACATTATGAAATTTAATTTATGACTTATTTTGATTCAATTATTAATGGCTCTGTATTTAATTGCGACTACTAATAATTATATTATCAATAATGTCAACGGCATCTATTTAACACTGTCACTATAAATAAACACTTTAAAATGTATGGTGTACTGAACACGGTCTGAAAGTTTTACATAAATTTGTGTTTTTATATTTTTTTACAAATATAAAACTATACCTGCAGCTGAATAACATCATATCCAAATGGAGCTGTTGTTGATATAGCGGTCACCATTGGCCGACCACCATTGATAAACTTAGGTGCATTATCATTTACATCTGTAATCCTAACAACCACTTTCACATCAAATTTCGTCAAACCCTCAAGCACGTCATCAGAAACAGGATAAATCATATGAGGAAGTTGTCGACTTATTTTCTGCCTTTCTGCTCGTACTATAATTTCATAGACGTCTCTTGCTTCTCTGTCAGGACTTCTTATTAGATATAACGTACCATTTCTTGGATCAATTACGAATGTTTTCTTTATATCCGTATCATTTTCATTTAAAATAAAATATTTCATTTTCGCCAACTCATAGTATTCTGTTAAGTTAAGCGTTAGTAATTCTACTGGTGTATGGACATTTTCTTCAATCTCTAACTCATAATATCTAGATATAAAAACTGGTTTGTCCGATACTTCGATTTCATCGGGTACATCTTTTATTGTTAGTATTACTATAGCAGTGGAACTTAAACTTGGAGATCCTAAATCAGAAGCCACAACAGTAATATTATGCACCTTTTGACTTTCATAATCCAATCTTGCTGTTGTTGTTATAATGCCTTCTTTAGAATCAATGCTGAATATATTTTGTTGATTTTTTCGTTGCGGTAAACTGTACAGTATTAATCCATTTCCATTCCCAATAAAATCTGAGTCATTAGCATAAACCCTAGTAACAACAGTACTGATAGGAACATTTTCTTCAAGACTGACTCTGTATACAGGAATCATCATTACGGATTCAAAATTATGATTTGGAAGATTATCTGCTTCAGGATGGTTCCATTCTAATAACTCATCATAAGCAAAAAACTTGGGAGCGTTATCGTTAACATCTAAAACCTGTATTTCAACACTAACCGAAGAAGAAAGTTTCTTTTCTTGACCATTATCTCTAGCGACAACAGTGACAACATATTTATCTTCTTTTTCTCTGTCTAGAATACCGTTAACACTAAATACGCCACTTAAAGGTGAAATTTCGAATGGTATTTCTTTACTCGACGGTTGTATAAAATAACTGAGATTAGCATTTTGTCCAAAGTCAGCATCTGTGGCATCAACTTTTCCTAAAACACGTCTGCTATACTGAGCTTCTTCGACATTGAAATTATACCAGGATTTTTTAAACATTGGAAAATGATCATTTACATCTTTAATAAAAAGTCTTATAATTATATGGTCACTTAATTCACCACCATCTAACGCAGAAATATTTAACCGAAATTCAGACTCGGGTGGTAGTGCCCTAGCAACAACTATATGACCATATTTTTCATTTATAACAAAATATCTTTTCATTTGTAAAGCACTTGCAGGCATAGCATATGGGGGCATAAATACTTCAGACGTAAATTCATATCTCACTTGACCGTTTACTCCTATGTCTAAATCTACAGCATATAATTTTAATATAGTACTTCCTATTGCTACACTTTCTGGAATTAAAAACAAAGGTGAGTCCGCTGCAACCGGAAACTTGTTTTTTGGCTTTGCTTCTGCCTTGACTAGGCCTGCAGTGTTGTTACTAATGCGTTCATTATAAATGTTTACATTAGATTTTTCATCGACTTCTAGTAATTCTATATTTTCTCCAACTGGTATAATGATTTCGTTATACTTTGGTGGATTATCATTTTCATCCAAAACGGTTATAGTCAATTTTGCTTCCGATTTCAGGCTTCCTTTGTCTCTAGCAACTATTCTCAAAAGATATGCACCCTTTTCTTCTCTGTCTAATGTATTTCCAATATATGTCACAACTCCCGATTCTTCATTGACAGTAAATAAGTCATGACCATCACCGAAAAGTGTATATGAAAACACTGAATTTTGGTCTAAATCAGCGTCTTTAGCTTTAATTTTATTTGTTAATCTAACTTCGGTTCCTTTTACAGCATTTTCCGCTATAAAACCTTCATATGATTGCATCTCAAATAAAGGAGGATTATCATTTTCATCGTCTACATAAATGGTAATTTGATAAAGTCCAGCCCCAGATATATGACCTTTGTTAAACTCTGCTATTACAGTCAATCTATAAGTATCTCTCTTTTCTCTGTCTAATGGTTTTAAAGCGTATATTGTTCCATCGGGACCTAATGGCAAAAAAGGTGTTCAAAGTTTAATTTAGCAAAGTAATGAATATTAAAACTCCTTACAAAAGTCAAATATATATTACATTTTGGAAATTAAATAAAAAATATTTACCTATAGCAATATCTTCTGCAACATCTTGCTGATTAGCTATCGTGAACCGAATACTACTTGATGCATTTACTAGTAAGCTGCTAATATTGATGTTAAAAATTTGTCCAATGGTAGCTCCAACGATATTTTCCTTAACATGGAATACCAATGGTGAGTTTTTACCTCTGAAAATAACGAAATATTATAATATACCAGGTTTTTACAGTTTTTTGTTTCATGATAATGTTTTCTCTGCACGCTGCTACTTGCACTCAGCTCACATCAATTTGTAACAAAGCCATGACATTTATATAAATTTTAAAGAAAGAAAAAATTTCGCCCCAGACAGGATTTGAACCTGTAACCTTTCGTCTCAAGCCGACGAATGCTCTAACCAACTGAGCTACTGAGGATTCAAGTCCCGTGGCGAAATTTTTAATTCCTTTCTAACCCGTTAACGCGGGTAGTTATGTCCTATAGATACACAATTCTGAGTACCCACCAAATGAATTCATTACAGATGAAATTCACATTTTTAGAATGGCCATAACTTTCGTTTCTTACGGATCGGAACTGTTAAATTTTATAATAGCAGCCCATGTATCCTTTTAAGCACTTATATATTGGGACAAATTAATTGAGCTAATTTTGCGTAGTGAAATGCAAATAATAGTGTATATAATTTGTGGGTACAGTAACTTTGACATTATTAACAGAAGTAATAGTGACAGTGTTTTGGCAGGTAGATGAGTGAAATAATTAATAGGAACGTTGATAATTTTTTATTGGATTATACCGAGTGTGATGGTGAGAGAGAATAGAAAAAGACAAAAAATGTTTAAACTTTAATTATCTCGTACTCGTATTATGAATACTGAATGACTGTTCTTGTTTAAATAGTACGTTTTGAATAAAAGGTTGCCTTGAAAAAGTATCGGTGACGTTTGTCGATTTTTATTTGGACCACTGCTTTTAGTTTCATTTTTTTAATTTACATTTCACTGAAATCTTTAGTACTGATTTTTGCTTTCTTTATAGTTGTATGAATTTAAGAAAAAGTATTTATTTTAGTTCACTTTTTAGTTCTAGTTTTTAGAACTAGTTTAGTTCACAATCCTTAACTTAAAGATAAATGAAAAAAATAGTTACTTCAAAAATACACCTCTCTCATCATTGACATCGACTACATGAACGGTGGCGTTAGTAGATATTGTCAAGTTACTTTTCTCTTGAATTGCAACGGCTTCAAAATCATACAAAGGTCGTACAAATTTAGATAATGCATCTATTACTGTTATTACTCCTGAACGTTCTTCTACTGCAAACGGTACTGTAAAATATATTTTAAATTTATTTAATGGACATCCAATAAATAAGCTAAAAATATTACAAATAACACAATATAAAAATAAGTTTTTATTGCAGGGAAAATACTAATAAATCAAAATATTTATTTGATTTATTGGTATTTTTTATTAGTTTTCTTAATAGAAATACAGTAAAACAAACAAAATATGTAAATTAAAAAAAGACAAACATTTAGATTTACGTGTTTGTAAATTAGTAATATATTCAGCTATCCCATGTCTAATTATATCACTATTTATATCACTAGTTACATCTGAAGGATAGTGTTCTTCAAACTGCGCAGCTTATCTCAAAAACAGGCAACGCACGTCCATATAATTGCATGAAAGTCAGTCATCTTAGAAAGTATATTCATGTAATTGACGTCATACTTTAATCAATGAGCGTCAACATAACAGTCATAAACTGAAAGTAACGTACGCAAATTCCTTTATCATGACATTCTTTTTTGGAGTATCTCACTTCTCTTATAAGACAAATGTATACCTTGAGAAAGTATGGTAATGTAAGCCCCTCTTGACAAACTCCGCATTTTAGTTTATAGAGATAAAACGTCCTATCCAATATAATTGAATTTAATCCCATTAAATATAATTGAATCAGCGCTCGTACTTATGTCAAAGCAGATTCACCAATTTTTCAATCAAAAGCGCGGCGAAAAAAGCGTAATCAGAAATTTTCGACTCAAGTAATAATTTACGGTATGCTTCAAACTAACAATTCCCAATAATTGTTGAAGTACTTACTATATGTTTCAAATACAGCATAATTAATATACAATGTTTTAGGTCTTAATGAACGTACCTCCCTCTTCATACCCATGTAGTAAATCATATGTGACATCATTTTTTTCCATCGCATCATTTACTTTGATCTGCCCAACACTGGTCCCAATGCCTACGTTGGATCCAACCCAAAACTCATAAGGTGCTCCGATGAAATCAGGTTTATCCATTTTTAAACCTGAAATGGAAATAATTTAAAAACTATTAGATAAACATGGTATTTTTTTTTTCTTTATTTGATCACTAAATTAAATATCCATGATGCATTGCGATTGCAAATAGAAATATACTTGCCTTGAATACCAACAACATCAATGGTCACCACTGCTAAAGAGTATCTTCTCTCACTAGGATTAGTTGGTTGATCTGAAGCTTCAATAAATAAAGCGTGTCTCCCTAACACTAGCGGAGATTCAACTATACTAATAACTCCTGTCTTCGCATCCACTTGAAATGGAGAAGTAATTGTTAGATTACTAGTTCTTTGTAGATCATAGAGGACAATTCCATTTCTTCCTAAATCTGGGTCAACGGCCTTAACTCTACCAATTTCTGTCCCCAATCCCGTATCAGATTTTACAATAAACTCATACAAATTGCTAGGTACAAACACTGGATTATTGTCATTTGCATCCAGTAGAGTAACTTCAACAGTAACAAAGGACATGAGCTGATTCATGTCATCAAAATACTCAATGTTCTCTCGGCTTGTACCCATTTTATCCGGGAATACATAAGTAGTTTTATCTTTCTGGGGATTTCTACGCCATTTTGACAATCGCTGTTTGTCTAAAAAATTACCGACAATGCTCGGATTTTTCTCTTTGGCATATACTTTCATTCTCAGTGATGAATGCTGTTCTCTATCAAGTTCAGTCTGAAAAATTGAAATTACGAATAAATTATCTTTTAAATGTTCGTATATAGTAGGTACAAAAAATGTAAATAAGTAATGTAAACATATAATTATTTACAATAGTATCCTCGAAAACAGGGCACCCTTGAATACCCTACATGTAGCATCATGATGGGTAAATATTTAATTAATATTTATGCATATGAAATATTTCAATATTTATATCAATGCCTTATTTATTACAAGCTTGATTTTTAGGTATTCACTACAACTTGTATAATTTTAGCGTTTATGGCCATGGAAAATCGAAAAGTACTTGTTCATCTTCTACAGGTTTTACAAAAAAATAAATTTTGCAAGCATGACATAAAAATACAAACATTATCCGTTTTACCAAAAAAAACCTCTTTAAACATATGTTTTACTAAATACTATCAAAAATGTATTCTCAACCAGAAACATGTTGCCATATCATCCACATATAGCATGCTAAAGCTTGGGCTTCAAATTTTAAACAGTGTTTAGTTAAACAGGCGTCTAATTTATTTTTGTATCTAACATCTACCTGATTTCGTACAGTAAGCCATCCGTTACGAGGATCAATCGAAAACGCTCCTCTGGGGTCATCCAGCTGGTATGTGAACTCTCCATTGTCACCTTGATCCTTATCTGTAGCCATTACTTGTAAAACACTAAATCCTGCAATAAAAAAATGGTTTATTTACATAGCAAAAGACAGCACACATGCACATGGCTCTCCTGATGGTAATCCATAACCGTGGCCAAGAGGCACCACAATATTTTATAGACGCCTAGCTGTCCTATGGGAAAAGTGTTAAGCTTAATTTGCAAGTCTACTGACCACTCTCCGAGCCGGCTCCTGAAACTGTCATTATCGCGGAAGAAATAGATAAGAAGCTGGATCCCTATCCGGCAGAGTTCCTGCACAGTACTCTACCACCAGTTGTCTTGTTAGTATACGTTTAACCTTTGGTTAAACCTTACGAGATGCCAGAAAGGATGGCAGATGGTTTGTTCTACACAGATATCTAAACTATCTGACCCGGTAAACTTTGTTTTGCCATTAAATTTTTTTTGGAGATCATTTTAGTAGAAAGACAAATAAATTGGGGTGGGCTTCCTTTGTCACTCGAGCTAGTGTAGTATTGATAACTACCTATCCTCAGATGCACATAGACCATATAACATTTAATCAAAATCAGTTTAGCCGTTTCAAAGGAGTGTGGTAACAAATACTGTAACACGAAATTTTTATTTATACAAAACATAGTGAAAGCATGTTGTGAAAACTTAATACATTAACAAACGACAGTGAGAGTATAAATAAAATCATTATAGTAATTAAATAGCCATAACAAACATCCTTTTAAATTTAATTTAATATTCTTAAAGAATCAGCGTAACGTTATCACAAAAGAGTATAAATAAATAAGAATCTTGTTTAAAATAACACAATGTTTTCAGCAAATTTAATATCATAACTTTGAAGATTAATAAGAGTGAGGTCCTATTAGTGCGTTGCATCGCATCGTAACAACGAATCTTATTATGGATTGGATGAAATGCGACGTAGCGACGACGCAACGCACTATTGGAGGTCCGCTCTAATAAAAAGATTGGATGGAAAGCGATACAGCGACAATACAACGCACTAATGGAGCTCCGCTCTAATGAAGTAATTGGATGGAAAAGATTTTGTATCATTCAATAAAACCCTATGAATAAATTCACACCCGAAATATTTTCGCCTTCACTTTCAAGAATTTAATATTCTCATTTTTCCCTTTCATCACAACTTGTCATTTTTGGTACAATTGTGATTTACTGAATTGTGACTTTCTACATTTACATACACAGAAGAGACTAGACAGAGACAATATGAGTAACAGTTGATTACTTTCAAGACGTCTGCTCTCTGCGGAACAAATAAATAGAAAATATGAAAGATAAATTTGATGAACACATTTTTTAATAATAAATGTTACCCGGGCTTTTACAGAAAAGCTAAGATTTTTTATTTAATTAAATTAAAAATCTTTTATTAGGAATAATAACTTAAGTTCCATAATGAGATCGATAGCAAACGCAAAAGTATTAAACTGTGTAGCGCGTGTCAACGAAAGTAATGAATCTCCAGATCAACTTATTTTTGGGTTTGTGCATTCTTTTTCCAAGAAAACAAAAAGAAAGGGAATGATATCGATATGTCAGATTAATTTAGACATGTCAAATTGTAACGTTTTTGATAAAGAACAGCACCTAAGCCTTTGCTCGAGATCGGGAGACGCTGCGGATGCGGAGTGAATAATCCAATGGTTTGTATTCTATTGTAAAGTTTATTTGTTTTTTATCTTTAGTTTTCTTTTAACATAATCATCAAGATAAACGCAGCTCGTGCAAATTGTAGGTCCGACATTTTAAGGAAGAATGAACGCAAGGTATAAACGAAATGTTATCGGTAAAATGCATTTATTCTGAGCATTACGCCGAACATTCGCAGTAACATTAACATTACATCAAAATTCTTTGGAAACTGAGCCTTTATCTGTATTCGTAAGAAGGTTATATTACACAGAAATGCTCGAGAAACTGCACCAGTCCATATTCAACTTTACTCAATCAATTGGAATTAGTTTTTTCAATTTTGCTGTGCTTAATTATCCATATGTAAATTTAAATTCTGATAACATACCCACTACCCATGCCTTTTTGATTTCAGAACCATCGAAATTTAGTAGATTTTGATAAAACTTTTTGGGAAACGTTTTAAAACACAGTAGTAGTGTTTTAAACAAAGAAAAATTTATCTCACAATAAGTAAATAGTTTCGCGACAAGAACGAAAACAGTAAAGTACCATTAGGCAAATTTTCGACGATGCTAATGTTGTAGAAATCCACTTCAAACTCCGGCAAATTATCATTCAGGTCTAATATTTCAATTTCAACACGAGC
>NJDD01001334.1:347197-374632 GCA_002245505.1 Calephelis nemesis
AAACATGTGATTACAATATCTCTTATCGTGAAAACGCTTTAATTATCTAATAGGCAGATAGAATTAAAGTTTAAATAAGTATTAAATGAAATTGAAGAAAACAAATAAATAATTATTTTTTTATTTCTTTTACACATAATTGTAACAAGTTAGTTCAAAATTGAACATATGATATATTATGTTCATTAGCTGACCCAGCATACTTCGTATCGCTTGACATTAATGCTTCGACAGTAGCGCAATCTGTCGGATCCGATGTGAAACATTCCAAAATCAACAACTACTTATTATTAAAAAATTAAATAAAAAAACGCTTTCCAGGATACCAAATTGTGAATCTAAACCATTCTCGAGTTCCCTTAAACACACACAAAAAGTTTCAACATCAGTCCAGTCGTCTAGAAGGAGTTCAGTGACATACAAACGAACATAGTAATTTTGTATATAAAGATAAAATATCGCCTCGTTAAAATATTTACTTTTAACTTCTTTACCACTCAATAACATGAGGTGCTACCTTTTTGATTATATTCGTAAATTGGCGAATCAAAATGTATAGCGATATTGATGTGAAATTTATTTCTATTACTAGTGATAACTAAAGGCATTATTCAAATATTTTGAAGATAAAAAATACGGACTCGATAGAGTATAGTATCGCCAACTCATGGTACAGGCGCTGATTTGCGAGGATATTTATTTATGGGAAAGGTCAGCGAAGAAGCACACGACTCTCCTGATGGTTAGATATAACCGTGTTCTGCAGACATCATAGATGTAAAAGGTGCTATCCTGAGGCCGGAATGAAAGGCCTACCGAAGTCGGTATACTTGCACAATTTACCGGCTACCCTACTACAAAACATGACAGTATAACTTTCGCCTCTACGAGCTGCTTGGCAGAGAAGTAAATGGTCTATTCCACTCAACAAACCCAAAACAACACGGGGTTCCAGTTTTGTCCCTTTTTTTTAATTGTTTTATAGGAAAGTCTTAAATATGAATCTTCAACAACTTGTAACTTATATCACTTACCAACAAGGGGTAGAACTCGGGTATCTTGGTTCTGTATACATCTTGTGTAAACTTTGGAGGCAGGTCATCATTGTCCTGGACTAGCACATGAACTGTGGCGTTGGTGCTGCGTGGTGGTGATCCGCGGTCCTGAAACATACAAGTACCATTAACCATTTGACAATCATTGCTGTTTATGGTAAATAAATAAATAAAAGTACCTTTACGCCGATATCCCCGAAGCGCTAGGCAGAGGTACAATCAGGGTACCTACGTGTAGCAGAATATACTAAGTCCCAAAATGTGATAAGTGGCAAGCCTATCGCCAACCGGGCACACATCCAATCCATATTAACATTTTTTAGAAAATTGGGAAAAGCACATTTTGTTTTTGTTGCCGAACCCGGGAATTGAACCCAGGACCTCGTAGAGTCAAGTCCAATACCTGGACCACTAGACCACAGAGACGACAAATAAATATCCCTGGACAAGTAACAGAAATTGAATCTAACCCCAAAGTAAGTAAGTAAGTAAAAATTGAATCGTACTGGAACCCCGCAGTTGGTTGGTGTGGTTGGGCGTGTACGCTAACCACTCGACTAACAAGGCGGTCATACTATTAAAATGACAGCATTAATAATTGACCTTATTTAGCCTGGCTAGCTGGCGTTTTGACTAACTTACCGAAGCAGTAATCTTGAGGAAAAACTCCTTATCACCAGTATCATAATCCAGAGGCCTATTTAACACCAGAGCTGGTTTATGGGAGCTTTCTAACGCGAAGTGGCCTTCGTCATCCCCCGCCGTGATGCTGTACTGGACATCGGAGTTAGGAGTGTTGGGTTTGTCACGGTCAAAGGCGCGGATTCCTTTGAATATTGTTAGTCCTGTAAGTAAATTATAAAATTAAAAATTTAAATTAAAATTTATTTAAATTATAAATTTAAGACCATCTTACAATTGAATACTGTAAGCGGGTCAGAGTGTCCCGCGTGTTGCTCCGGGCTCCTTTTGCAGAATTCACCATCTGCCTTCCTGCCAGGCAGCTCGTAAAAGGCGAGCACCGACTTACCGTCACTTACACCGTGACATTTGACTAGGTAGAAGAGTTTCACAGCGACTCGCCAACATTGGTATCACCGTGTTACCTACTCCTGCTACCGTATCGTCAATGTTGGTTGTTGACGTCTTTCAGGTCGGAGGATAAGGTAGCCGGTAAACTTAGTTTTTCTCGAGACCCTACATTCCAGCCTTAGGTTAGCAACGCATCATTACCACCGTGGGTGTCTCTAGGCAGCGTGAATTTCTTACCGTCAGGAAACCATCTGCTGTTTGTCTTCCAATTTCATAAAAAAGATGTTTCGATATCTTAGAAAACTTTTCTGTAAGTCTGCATGTTAAAACGTTACGGAAAAACTGTCAGACAAATTTTAATTAATTTAACAGGAAAATTTAACAACGTTGCTTAAAGATTCTAGAAGCTTTCAATACAGGCTCGAGATTTACAAAAACTCGTAGCACAAGCATTGTTTTAAGCTTTTACTACTAGTTTCTATAGATTACGTTCAGTAATTTGCTGAATTCTATAGCGATTATTATCTGAAAATTTTGCTCTCGTTGTTGCCGGTAGAGGCGCTCCTCAAAGTTTTCATACAAACAGTTTATGGAGACTAGCGAGCACATCTCAGAGCTAGCATAAGGGCTCTGTGTGTTTCGTGAGTTTGTTGTAGGAGTTGACATATTATTTTGTTAACATAAAACTGCATTAATTGGAGTTTTAGTTTTTTGTATGGCATAAAATTAGTCAATTCTGTTAGCATTTGTATAATTGTATAATTTTTTTAGTGAAAGTGCACAAATAAAGTACTTATGAAGAAGACGAAATAGCAATGTATCGTATATTTCCTTCTTCCCGCCAAATCTCATTAAATGAGCTTGAGTAATCACCTCTTTACTTAAGTGGCCGATATGACTTTCTTTGACTACTGATGACTATGATGACTTATGCTAATTTTAACTTGACTAATGACAAATGCTAACGCTTATGCCAAAAACTAAATAAAGAATAAAAAAAGAACTAGGTGCTATTATAATATAAATTGATGTTTTTTTAAATTAATTTTCATATGTCGAAATATAGCGTTCTATTTAAAAGGTACTTAATATCTTTAGGTATCGGATGATAATAAATAATAACAAAAATACCTGGTGGTGTTAGTTCGTCAACGGTAACCCTGTATGGCGTGTCAAGGAACCGTGGGGAGTTGTCGTTGATGTCCTCGATGTACACCGTCACCGACAAATACGCTGATATCTGGAACAAAATTTGATTTCTTTCAAAGAAACAGTCTACCAAGGTCACCTTTGTGGAATGCGAGATTGTGGCGTGATTACAACCGTCTGAATGAAGCTTTAAGCATCGTCCAACGTCTGCAACGTCCAACCGCGAGTCTTCGGTTCGATTCTCAATGGGGCGTTTGTGTGATGAACATTTAGGTGTATGTGTGTATGAACCTAGGTGCATACTAAATTAATTCTGTTATCATTTAAGTATTTCTATATCACACAAGCTTAAAATTTGCTAACATTGGGGTTAGATTCAAATTGTGTAACCTGTCCAGGGATATTTATTTGAAAAAGATAAGGTACTTATCAATAATTTCTTAACTACTACGTGTTTGCTTGATTTTTTTAAATCAGTCTGAAAGTTGTCTGTATTGTTACTCTTACTTGTGTCTTTATACGTAAGATTTTGATGGTATCGGACTAAGCTTACAAAAAGAGATATATTTTGACTTAAGTACTTACATCCTTTTTTTAAGGAATACTTTAGAAAGAAAAACTGAAAATTAGCCCATATAGTTTTATAGCTGGCAAAACATCCGCTTTTCAAATAACAACACTATTTAGACTGGAGACGACAGACCAAAATTCTAAAAGTTGCCATTATTTAGAAATAAATAAAAATGAATCCCGATTTAGAGTGGTCAACGCAATATTTCTGAAAGAATTAGTGTTAGTTATTGTCAGGAGAAGGTACACATAAAAAGAAAAACTGGGAAAATTTAAGGAAAATTGGAAAAACAAATCTTTTACTAACAAAAACTGTTAGTGCTTGTAGTGTCAAGTTCGCTAGGCCGATTAGTTGTGAATAGTTTTTTTCACTGTATCAACATGGTACTGGTAGTTTTTGAGTTTCACAAATAATGCATGATGACATCATCAAAGTTAAAGATAAAATATATACATTATTAAGTATAACTCAAGAACCATTTGGCCCACTCACCTCACTCGACCGCCTCGTTGGTCGAGTGGCTAGCGTACTCGCCTAACTACATCGACGAATCGCGAGGCTCGGGTTCGATTCCCGACGGGGGCAGGCATTTGTGCGATGAACATTTAGATGTCTGCATTTCCGGGTCTGGGTGTTTATTAAATTTATTCTGGTATCTATTTAAGTATTTCCATGTAATAGTATCGTTGACTAACACCCATAACACAAGCATATAATTTGCTTACTTTGGGGTTAGATTCAATTTGTGTGACTTGTCCAGAGAGATATTTATTATTATTTATTTGGATCATAATTAAACTGATGTCCTCACATCATGACTTATCTTTCTAAATAAGAACTATAAAATTAGTTGGGTATTGGCAGTTTGATCGGGTAACAAATATTCAATAAAGTAACTAGAAAAAACTGTCAAATTGAGAACTTCCTCCTTTTTAGAATCCGTTCATAAAAAAACCTACCGTCAACCGGACACTAACCTAATCCATGGGCAAACATTTTTTATAAAAAAAATAATGAGCTGGACGACCTGCTGGTGGTGGATAAGTGTGATGCGAATATAATCTACTCCAACTGAAAATGTTAGCAAATTGATAAATAAAACATTTGATAGTTTGGAACATAACTATTTCATATCTATACTTATACATACATACATTGAGTAAGCAAATGAACTGTAAAATAATTGTCCCCAAATTATTGTTTCAACAAGCAAGCAACATAAAAAAAACAGGCGATTTGTTTTATATTGCTATTTGCAAATAATATAAGTACTTTTGTAAAGTTTTACTCTCTGTACAGGTTTCTAAAAAACATGTCACAGATGTATAATGTTGACAATAATTTATCAGGGCCGGATTTGGTGTTAACGGTTGAAAAAAATGTTCCTCCGTCCTAATGCGTCTAAATCCACCCCATTTACGCTTGAAAAACTCGCTTAAAAATTGTATATCATGTGCCTTTTTTCAATAAAAAATATTTGTGTTTGTTATTCAAGGGTAGTAGAACTGCAAAAATCGACTCTATCTATTTCATGGACACAACGTCGTAATTTGATAATTTTTTTCAAAAGGTAGCAAATGTTTCCGAAATAGTCCGAAATGGTTCGAACATCTAAACGTCTATTGTTTAAAAATGTTCGTGATATAAGTATTAATTTATTAATGTGACTAATTACTGTCTCAGTCTTTTTTATGATATTGGAAGGCATACAGACAGGCGGATTTCCTGATGGTAAAAAATTCACGCCACCTAGAGACACAAAAGGTTGTAATGGAGCGTTGCCAACCTGAGGCCGGGATGGTAGGCCTCGAGCAAAAGTATGTTTATCGGTTATCAACGCCTAGCACTAACGTTATGGCGGCAGGAATAGGTAGGGCAGCGGTACCAATCCTGACGAATCGCTGTGAAAATATACCACTTTGTAGGATGTCACGTTACTAATGTAAGTCTATGCACGCTTTTTACGAGCTGCTTGGCAGGAAGACAGATGGTCCATTCTGGAAAGAAGCCCGGACCAACACGGAGAGCACGTCAATTAAATAATGCTTTTACTAAATACCAATTGCTAAGTCTTTTCAATAATATGATAAGTTAAGTATTAGAATGTTAGATCAGTTTCTCTTAAAGTCAAGCGAAAGGCAGAATGATATAGAATAGCGATGGCGAAAAAATTCTCCATGAAGGGTACCAGATGATATGAAGAAATCTCAGTAATTTCTTTAAAGGAAAATAGTTCGCGTAAAACCTAATAATCTCATAAAACCTCTGTCATAAACATATCAAAACCCTTTTCCTCGCAAATGAAAGTTTCCTCAACAAATTGGAACAAAACATTTCCCAGCTTAGACTAATAGCTATATCAATTTTCTGATTGTTTTTTTATGGTAATGGAAGGCAAACAAGCAGACGTATTTCCTGATGGTAAAAATTCACGCTGCCTGGGGACACCAAAGGTGGTAATGGTGCGTTGCCAACCTGAGGCTGGGATGTTAGATCTCGAGCAAAAGTATGTTTATTGGTTACCTTACCCTCCGAACCGGAACACATCGCGTCATTATAGCGGCAGGAACAGGTAAGGCGGTGGTATCAATGCGGGTGGTATCAAACTCTACCACCTAGTAGGATGTCACGGTGTTAGTGACGGTAAGCTATGCTTGACTTTTACGATCTACCTAGCAGGAAGGTGCAAAGGCAAATGAGAGAGCAAAGGAGCCCGGACCAACACGGGGAAGTTTTGTATAAGTTTTCAGTTTTCAACAACAATTATGTAAATATGTGATACGAAAATAAACGTACGCTGTGAAATGACAAAGATGCTTTCTTCCTAGATAAGTTTACTAACGTAATATTTCCCCCGTGTTGGTCCACATAGACCATCTGCCTTCCAGGCAGCTCGTAAAAAGGCTTACCGTCACTAAAACTGTGACATCTGACTAAGTGATAGAGTTCCGCAGCGAATCACCCGGATTGGTGCTGCCACCTTACCCATTCCTGCCACCATAACATCAGTACGTATCGTTGACGTTTTCCGTTTCAGGGTAAGGCAGCCAGTAAACTTGCTTTTGCTTGAGGCCTAACGTGCCGGTCTGCTGAGACCTGGATGTTAGGCCTCGAGTTTAGTTCTTCATGGAGAAATTTTCTACGATCGTCGCCATCACTATTCTACATCACTCTGCTTTTCGCTTGACTTCAAGAGGAACTAGTCTTTTTTTATTGTATATGATGGCAAACATACAGGCGGATTTCCTGATAGTAAGTAATAAACACCGTTTAGAAGCACCAAAGCTGGTATTGGTGCACTGCCAACCTGAAGCCGGGATGTTAGGCCTCGAGCAAAAGTAAGTTTACTTGCTACCTTATTCTCCGAACCGGAACACGTCAAGCACTATTGTTATGGAGACAGGAAATATGTAAGACAGTGGTACCAGTCCGGGCGACTCACTGCAAAACTCTACCGCCTTGTAGGATATCACAGTGCTAGTGACGGTAAGCTTATGCTCGCATCTTACGAGCTGCCTGGCAGGAGGGCAGATGGTTTAGTCTGCATAGTAGCCCGAACCAACTCGAAGAAAACAATACTAGTATCTATATTAGTATTTATACGTACTTGTGATCGCCCGTCGGTCGAAATTTGACCATTATAAATTTTAATACCTTGTTGATAAGAACGCCATCTTCATTTTTCAAGACCAACTACTTTGTTTCCAAAGTTTTAATCCAAATATATTTGTTTGTGTGTGTTTAGTACATGTTATTGTGGGTAATGTTTTATTTACTGATTTAATGTTCTTTATAAACATTATTATTACTGGCTCCTACTAATACGCAATTTTCGTAAAAAGGTTTACAAAGTTTTGGCATCCCGTATTAATATATAGATTATTAGTGTTTAGTGTCCGTAACACAAGTTAGATCAAATTGTTTAATTTGTCCTGGGATATATCGTTACGGTAAACCTATCCTACTCTGAAGCATTCAAGCGAATCCATTGAACAAACGTTTTTCAAAACACTGTCTAAAATTGGATTCTCAACCAATAACATACTACCACGTTATCGACGTGTGACTGCATTTGGTTGGATGTCAATTTTAGACATCATCATCAGGCGGAGGACGTCCACTGCTGGACATAAACCTCCCCCAAAGAGCGCCACAAGTCACGGTCACCAACCGCTTGTATCCAGCGGCTACCCGCGACTTTGACCAGATCATCAGTCCACCGGTTAGGAGGTCGTCCAACAGTACGTCCTCCAGTGCGAGGCCGCCACTCGAGAACATTTCTTTCCCAGTGGTTGAATATGGCCTGCCCATTGCCACTTCAGCTTGCTGACTCTCTGGACTATGTCGGTTACTCTCGTTCTCTTACGGATCACTGAATTTTAGACAGTGCTCAGATAAACTGGTGTTTATTTTGTTAGTGAAAATGCGGTAATCGACTAAGTACAGTAAGCTACCAAAATTCTGTATATATTTGCAAAACTGTTCAAGCAGTTTTGGAAGCTGAGTGTACAAATAATATGA
Source organism: Calephelis nemesis (assembly GCA_002245505.1). Taxonomy (NCBI): domain Eukaryota; kingdom Metazoa; phylum Arthropoda; class Insecta; order Lepidoptera; family Riodinidae; genus Calephelis; species Calephelis nemesis. The sequence goes on from NJDD01001334.1 coordinate 355,526, forward strand.
AAGCTACTGTTCAAACATATCCATTGATAAGAAGCTTAGTGCCGCAACCTTATAACTCGTGCCAATAAAAGATGGCGATTATCCTAAGAAATATGGCTCGACAAGTAATTCGTACATGCTTTAAGAATCCGGTACAAAATTAATCAGAGGACTCATAGCCTTATAGTCCGTTCTTTAATTACAAGCAGAGACCTAGATCAAGTGTCGTATTCAGAAAATTTATATTCTTGTCCGGTGTGTCCTCGTCCGCTTTAGGCAGGGTAACCATACTACAACTCAGGATTTCAAAGAAAATGTCGGATATTCGGAAATAAGCGAAACTGATTATTGCATTGTTTATTATTTTAAAAAAAATATTTTCACTCCCATATCCCCGAAGTGGGAGACAGAGGTACAACCAGGGCACCTACGACCAGCCGAAGACAATAAGTTCCACAATGTGGTAGGTGGCAAGTCTATCGCCAACCGGGCGCATATCCAATCCTGAGCAAAATTTTTTTTATTAGAAAATTGGAAAAACCTATTTGTTGCCTAACCCGGATTCAAACCCGGGATTAAGTCAAACAACTGAACTGCTAGACCAAAGAGGCGATTATTTATTATTTATTAAAAGGATATTTCATAGAGCATTTATTTCTTACTGACTAATAAAACCATGTTTTGAACTTCAAAAAAAGTTTGGACTTGGTTTGATATGATCATTTCGTTACGAGGGCGTTACTTTTGTGGTGTCTGCGATGGTTTTCTCTTACCAGCAGAAGTTTGCGAGCTTGTAGTCTACGTTATAGTAATGTAACACTAAAATAAAAAAAATGTTTAACTACGTATAAAAAGTTTTGAGGCAAAATGCTAGACTCGCTTGCATAATTCTGTGTTTATCCCAACGTTGTTGTATAGAAGCCCGAGTTGGGTATGTCAGAATAAGCATGTAAGTAAGATAAATGCGGTCGAAATGAGAGCACTATGGAAAACTGTGGTGTAACGCTCGCTGACCGCGTTCGTAACGGTGAGATCCGCGAAAGAGTAGAATTGAAAGAAAGTGTTGGTGTTCTTTTAAAAAAGGACATGCTTCACTGGTTTGATCATGTGTAAAGAATGACAGATGATCGATTGACAAAGCAGATATACAATGCAAATGTGGATGGATGTAGGTACCCGGGGAGACCTTGGTTGACATTCCACGATCAAATCGCTCGGATAATAAGTCAAGAGTGTCAAGAGTCTCCGAAACCGGCGTGTTTGTATGAAAAGTGTAATGAATATAAAGGAAGCTAGACAGGTTTGTCAGGATCGTGAGTTCTGGCACTCGACACTCTCTGCCTACCCCGTAAGGAATTTCGCTTGAAGATATGTATGTAATTTACGAACCATCACTATCACGTCAGCTTTCAATGAAAATCCTCCTCGAAATCGGTACATCCATTCCAAAGTATAGACAACATAGTAGATACAACAGTAATAAACAGATACCTACGTCAAATTTACAACGTAAGGGGTATTATTGTTTCTGTCAGGAGGTAAAAATAAATACAACTCTATATAGATTCCGAAATCACCCCTTTTCCCATATCCATATTATCCCCGACGCATGGCCACCCTGTACTCAGGATGGTTCGTTGAACCTCATCTAAAATACTCTTTATGTTTTTTACTACCGAGTTGTAAAAATAAAATCGTTTTAGCCATATTGAGTCCACGGCCTATGTACTCAGGTTTATTGTTTTAAGGGAAATGTTTGAAATATGTTGGCAATAAAATTATATGTTAGTTAATGTTTGCCCTGGATTTTAAGCTTTATGACATTGAAATGGCGAGTGTGATACGGTTGCTGCCCCTGGACTCATTAGCTTAACACTTCGACCAAGTTTCTCAGTGATTATATTTTTACTGTAGTAGAAAGTAACAAGAAAAGACAAGGGACTATGTTCAATATATTATGTATTTACAACTTTTTTTTATGATATTGGAAGGGAAACAAGCAGACGAATTTCCTGATGGTAAGAAATTCTCGCCGCCTAGAGACACCAAAGGTGGTAATGGTGCGTTGCCAACCTGAGGCCAGGATGTCAGGATGTTAGGCCTCGAGCAAAGGGAAGTCTACCGGCTACCTTACCCTCCTGACCGGAACACGTCATGTCGTTATGGCTGCAGGAATAGGTAAAGTGGTGATACCAATCCGGGTGAGTCGCTGCGAAACTAAATTACCTAGTCAGATGTCACGGTGTTAGTTAGCTACGGTAGGCCTATGCTCGCCTTTTACGAGTTGCCTGGCAGGAAGGCAGATGGTCTATTCTACAAAGGAGTCCGGACCAACATGGTTTTATACTTATTTTTATTTTATCTTTATATTATAATATTTGTTATAAATCTGAGAGGATGTTAAGTCACTTGCTTTTTCTGGTATACAATAAATAAATTACATAAATATTCTATATATATTTCATGCCCAACGTAAGCAAATTATATGCTTGTATGGTTGTTGGCTAACGATACTTATACACAGAAATACTTTATCAATTTTAACTAAAAAGTTACATACATATCTTCACGCCTAGTCCGTATGAAGTGTGCAGAGAGTATCTAGTGGGAAACCTCACGATCCTTATAAACCTGTCTGGCTTCTGTCATATTCATTACCCTTTTCAAACAAACACTGTATACATTAAAAGGTTAAAAAAGGCAAGTAGTGTGTTAGCGGGAACAGTAAGATCTTATTTAAAGTCCGTCCTTTACTCATAATATACACACATACATTTTCATGTCTCTTTCGAAGTAGCAATAGTGTCACGATCCTTCCAGATCTGCTGAACTTCCTGCACATCCATTACTGATTTTACAAAAACACGCCAGTTTCAGGGATTCTTGACGCTACCTTCGAATAAAACCCGTGCGATACGGTCGTGAAATGTCAACTTAGGTCTACCCGAATAATCTCTCCGAGCGGAATACTTAAAAGATACTTACCAGATCATCTCCCGCGTCAAAATCACAACCCAATCTGAATTTCACCACATTTTGTGGAGTATCACTGTCCACAAGGGTGTCCACACTCTGCGCCAGCACCACGGATACGTGTGTCCTGTTCAGGTCCCTATACACGAAGAGCATGGCATCTTCTTCTCTATCTACCGCCTGAAGTATTAAATTCTTCCTGAAAATATAAAGAAAAACTAGAAAATATTTTGTTTAAGCACTTTTTTTGCATTTAGGATAAATTTATTCAAATACTTGCTGTGCCGGCGAACTCAGTTCTACCCGTTCTATTTGTATGAAAAACGTATATTTTTTTTCTTAGTTTTCTAGCAGTTTTTCCTTTTTTTCTTATCCTCTAAACGTTTCCTGGACTTCAACAAATAATTCAAAATCTAAATTAACCAAATCGGCCCCGCTGTTCTCGAGTTTAAACGAGACTAACGAATATCAATTGATTTTTACATTTAAGAGATTAATACAATTTCTACTTTGTATATGATGAAATATAGAAAGTAGAAATTGTGGAATCTGTAATAGATTTTTACACAAGTTCTAATATAGATGTTTATAGAAGACTGTTCTTACTATCAGGAGAAACATGGTTGCTTAGGTACCGTCTTATAATTTAAAAAGGTTCGATACATACATCTATACATAGTTCGTATGTATCAATGCAATATACATGCAGACATGCATAATATCTTCACGCCAAGCCACTTATCGAATAGGTAGAGAGAATTGAGTTCTCTTCCAGACCTGCCTGACTTCATCCACAATCAATACTTATTTCATGCAAACACTCGATACCACTCTCGGGGAATACCTGACCAATTCGATCGTGGAATTTAAAGCTTGATTTCTTTGGGTATCTACATCCATCAACATTTCCACTGTTTCTTTTTGTATCTTTCATATGTCATTCTTTCCACAGGACCGAACCAGCGATGCATGCATGCCCTTTCTCATTTTAATACCAACATTTTCATTCAATTTCATTCTTTCACGGCTCAACGTTCAATAACCCCCAAAAACACCGAACCATGTCGAGTACATCAGCTTTCAAGCGACGGTTTTCTCTTACTGCACTTACAAAGAGACAGACTGGTACATCCTCCCTCTTTTTCAGGCGGAGGTTAAAAGGAAGTAATAGTTTGTGAAAAAACGAAATTGTGATTGTTGTTTTTCCGCGTAGGAATGATACAACCCCATCCCCACTGGTAGGTAAAATAATGTCCTAATTCAAATCGTTGGAATTAGTGGGACAATTTATTCATCCACTAGTGCAAATCAGTTAAGCCAGATAAAATTCATGCAACGCTCTACTAGGATTGTTTCTACTGTTTTTCAGTTCGAAGGATATGTCAGTATTCGCTATTTGTCGTGTTCAAAATCAGAAATTAAATTCGGAAATTAAGATGGTGGGTAAATTTACTTGGCAATTTACCTAACCTTTTTAGTTTGGCAACACATCACTTACTAGATGTCATTGAAAGCATCATGTCGATAATAACATCTCAAGAGATCCAATAAACAATTTTTATTAATGGGCGAATCCGTGGGGAAGAATTAGTTAGGACCGTTTAATACAGTCTTTTTATCCTTTTGGTTATTACTTACGCGTCTCATATGGTGCCAACGAGAGTTCTTACCAACAGTAAATATTTAGTTAGCAATTTTGTACCATTGCAAATAACTTATCTCGGTTTACTTTCCATAGGTACTATAAAACGGGAGGCTTAAATAATAACCCTTAGGGCAATCTGTATAATAATATCTACTTCAGCCTAGATATTTTAAAATTGTGTTGTATCTTTTAGTGACATCTAACATAAATAAAACAATCTACCTTGAAAAGGTGCTACGTTAGTTTTGTATCTGAACACCTGCTAACATGTTTTCCAAGATTCTCGCTAGATGTCGCTTATCTAAAACATCGTACAAGGTGACCTCTAGCATGTTTCGGTTTTATTATTCATTTCATTTCATGCAATAAATTTTAAAGAAATGTACTGAATTATGGGAAATCTCGTTAGCACTTTTAACTCAAGCAGTTAGCAGTAATTATATTTAATTTCGGCAGTAACAGTGCTACTGTCATAAACCCACTTTCGCACGTAATGACATTCATTATATTTGTAACTTTTAAAATACATTTCTCATAATCATTTATGTTATGGAGTTCTATTACTAACAAAGGATTTTCTGTTACGTAATAACTAATGTAGACAAAGCCGACAAATGCCAACAAAGTGTAAAAATCTAGATGTGGCGTTTGAAATCTGTATTTCCACACAGCTATTATCGTGCCTACTTACGAGTAGGTACCTACTATAATTTATATGGAGGAACGTTTTCTATATATAATTTATACACCATAATTTATATTTAGGAGCGACTAAGCACACGACATTCCTAATGGCCGCGGTGGTAGATACCATATTTGTTTTATGAGTGTTGCAGTCCTATGCAACTCTCTTGATCAGAATACGACGGTACTGAGTAGTTTTTACGGCGGTAGGAATAGTTGACGCCATGGATCCCAGTGGTCTTGTTTCCCCAGACAGGATTTAAACCTGTAACCTTTCGTCTCAAGCCGACAAATGCTCTGACCATTTGAGCTACTGAGGATTCAATATAAATGAAAAAGTAAAGGTTCAGTATAAATGCAGATGAATATATTTGTAGTTTCTACGTATTCGGTACCCAATAATAAGTTGCAGAGTTTACCAGAAAGTAGACCTAGTTTGGAGGACCTACGGATATCTGTGTTTATGACCTTGCTTTTAGTCTCTTTCTAGATTTCTTGCAGGCAGTTTGAATTTACATTACCTAATCGTCTTTGTCAAGTATACCTAGTAAATAGAATTGAAGCTCAAATATAAGGTAATGAAAGTAGGCAAGCATCTTCACTCCCGTATGTATCCTGGAAAGGGTAGGCAGAGGTACAAAAAGGGCACTCACGATTAATTGAAGGTAAATAGTTCTGGTGCTATTTGGCGCCTTTCCCTAACCTTCCCAAACAAGTTGTTACTTATCAAAATGCGGACGTGGATATTTTAATATAAAAAAACAACACATTTAGAATAGCCCGAACCGGGAATCGAGAGAAAAGAAGAAAAGTAGAAACGCGAAAAAAGGTAACGTTATGTAACATTTGTTTTTAAATGCCTCGGATATAATGTAAGGACTGAACAAATTGCTACGGGTTTTTTTAAATATTTGTGCTCTGAATAAAAAGATAATTACCTAACTTGAGAAAATATTTAATAACCATATTACATAAACATTATCCTTACATCATTTTTGTATTAAAATGTGAAATGTTACAGTTTTTAAAAATAATTTTAATAAAGTATAATAAGGCAATCTAATTGTGCTAAAGTATGATTTTAATAATAGCAGTGTAAAATTATTTAACTTGCCAACGGCGAACTTCCTATCGCTTTATATTAACAGCTACAGTTTACAAATAAATTTTAAAAAAAAACTTTTTAGAAAACGCTTTTATTTAAACGCTCAAAAAAGAATAACATATTTTTGTTTTAAATATTGACTAAGAACTTACAACCTCATAAAATACAACTTATATTAACATATAAGTTTGGCGCGATTTTGTTGTGTAATTAATAATAAATTAACAAAATTAAAAAATGAAATATATAAATATTTGTTGTATTAATATAGTTTTACAACATATATGTAGTAATTATACCTTAGGTATTCTATTTTAGTTTCTTTAGTAAATTTAATATCTTATCAGTTTTTAATTATCTGTAATCAATTTGTGTTGTTGTAAAATGTGTTTTTTTTTCTGTTCTCAAGTTTTTGTGCTTTACCCCTTGTATGTTTTTGTCGCCAATACCCAAGGTAAACTGGAATAAAATGCTTTTTTGGTATTAAGTTAGCCTTTGTATATTCATTTTAGTGCAATAAATGATTAAAATAAATAAATATTTTAGGCTTTCCTGACTTCTACAGAAGCTAGTTCCAAAGATTTACTATTGGTCTAAGATTCGAAGTTAGGTCGACCTACACTGAGCTGATAATAGGATGAAACCGGTTTTTAGCAAATTTAATATATCAGAAAATATATTAAAAATGGGTTGCTTAAAAAAATCCTGGACCAAACATTTTTAATTAGTTTTTTATAGTAATTAAAATATTAATCTATATATTAACTTTAATTGTAATAAACATTGTAAAAATTGTATTGAAACAACAATGTTGATATTTTTTTTCCTATTATCCGATCCCGTGAAAGTAACTAGCATCGAAAATTATCTGTTTGTACCTGGCAATCCAGATAAGCAATAGGCAACCCAACTTTTGCAACTTCGTCTTATTCCTACTTTAAGTCGTGATAATATCTACCAATTAATGAATAAAAAACATTTAAAAAGGCCAGGTTTTATTCAGGCAACCCATTTTTAATATATTTTCTGATGTACTGTATTTGCTATAAAACCGGTTTCATCCTATTGTCAGCTCGGTGTAGGTCAACCTTATTTCGGATCTTAGACTATGTAAGATCGATTATTACAGTTAGTGTTTCGAGAGAGAACTTGAAGAGAAAGATTTAGACTTAATTTAAGAAAATTAACCTCACTATTGCAAAATTTAAATATCCCCTTTTAATACGCAGTGTAACAGAGGCTAATAAAAGTGCATTAAAAAAAGTCTCTCTGGTCCACCGATCCGGCATCAGACTTTATTTTTCGAGGTTCCGGTTGGATTGAAAAAATAGCAAAAATGTATATTTTCAATTTTGTAATAAAAATGACGCTATCCGGGATTGGATAATATGAGAATGGTTGGTGATAGGCTTGCCACCTATTCCATTGCAAGAGTTAGTACCTTTGGCTAGTCGTAAATGCCTTGGTTGCCCCTCTGTCTACCGCTTTGGAGATACGGGAGTGAAGATACTTTTTATTATAAAAAATAATTTGCAACAAAGAGCAGATAAAAGGCATAGATACTGGAAACCTATTTGTTACGATACCCGGCAAATCTCTGAATCGATAATTGCGGTTATTAGGTTGTGTAATTTATATAACCAATCAGACGCCCGCTCCCGATGTGCTGAATCATTGATAGAAGATATTAGGACACGATTAGACGAGCGACATTATCTGTCTAACTTTTTTAACTCAGAAGTCAGCGAACATGCACACGGCTCTCGGATGGTTTTTTATCTTTTTGGATGCTGTAATTATTTTAACGATGTAGACTCGTCAATAATTATGAGTATTTCATTAATAATTAAAACCAAAAACACGATTGGATTGGAAACGATGCGTTGTCATCTTGAAGAAAAAGAAATTTCTCTTCTTTGAGTGAATTAAACACCGAGGGTGGACGGTGAATTTACTTTTCAATTGGTGAACATCAACGTGTTATTTGTAACTCCCACGAGTTACAAATAAGACGGTGGATACAAATTGATTACCATCCTTTTTTTTTGTTGACAACTCACCAATGACATATTTTTTTAATGTCATAGAATATTGAGCTACTAAGTTCTATTATATCGCCGTCTAAAGACAACACAAAATTTACTGGTGCATCGCTATCTTATATTTGGTACCTTAGAGCACATTATGTAAATCTAATAGCTACCCTACTTTTCAGCATGGAACACGACAATGTCACTGACAAATGACGGCAGGGACATGTAAAGTAGTGATATAGATCCGGGCGAGCTGCTACGTAACATTTTACCACTTAGTATAAAAAATAAAAAAAACAACCCTATAGAACTTACATATAACGTAACTAAGAACCATTTTGATTACGTTAGCTTTCAAAAGAAAAATTCGCTTTGAAATCGGTCCATCTGTTTTAAAGTTATGATGCCACATATTCATAAACTCAAACTTATAACACTCTTTTTTGTGCGGGGGCTAAACTTGTACATTTGTATCAGAAAATATGTCCCAACCACAAAAGCCATTTCTACTTAAATACTATCTGATACAATGTTCGTAAATGAATACAAAAAGTAGTTCGGCTAAGCCGTACATTTGTGTAACCATAGTGAGTAACGAAACGTTAAGTGTTTTACACTTTTACTCTCACTTTAATATTACCATATGACATAGAGCTGTCAATTCTAATCACAAGCAGGGCTAGGATGCATATCATAACTATATCTCTTCAAGATAGTATTTTTTTAATGAACTCAAACTGTTAAAAGTAGGTAAGTTACAATTTAAGTGAGGCTTGGGATAGAACTGTTGAACAAGTGGGCAATAGCCGCAATACAACAATAACCAGTATTCATGTTATAGTTTCAAGAACAACTAAAAAAATACGTATTTACTCTGAAATTTCTTTCAAGGAAACAGAGGTACAATACGTTATAAATATATTTATTTTATTTATTTATTTATTTTAATCTTTATTGTACACCATATTTCCATATGTTATACAAAAGGCGAGCTTAATGCGCTAACATTCTCTACCAGCCAACCTTTGGACCAACAGAAAAACAACAATGCAGGTGCTTGGAACAAATGATGACAACTATAATACAACCACAGTGCGTAAATCTACTAATATAATGTGCGTAATCTACTTATGTGTACACTTATGTGCCTGTTAGAAGTAATTTACAAAATTCTATCACTTAATTTTACTTTTTCTTATGAGGATGGGGTTGTTACATCCTTACACCAGAACTTATGGTTTAAGCGTCGATATCAATGACAAATAATTCGCATTTTAAAAGTCAATATGAGTGATTAATAAATAAATATCCCTGGATAAGAATACAAATTAAATCTATCCCTATATTAAGCAAATTTAATATGCTTTTGTTATGAGTGTTTAATAAACGATTCTAATACATATAAATACCAGAATAAATTTATTTAACACCAAGACTCGAAAGTGCATACATCTAAATGTTCACACAAATATCTGCCCCCGTCCGGAATCGAACCTGGGCTCCGCGGTTGCTCGGTGGATTAAGGCGTTGACGTTAGCTCCACGAAAAGCGAGTCAAGGCAAAGGTAAATAACATAAATGTAAAAGAAACAGGATAAAAAATTGTTATATCTAGTTTTTTAGTTTTTGTATAACGAGAATAAATTTCTGCTTACATTATTTTAAAAGCTATGGAAATAAAACCTTTTTTACAATTTAAGAGATAACGAGTCTCTACTGGCGCATTCTAGGTCTGAACGTATGACCCTTAATCGGCCACTAGAGGTATATACCTTTACCTTCTTATTAATAAACACGGACTAACGTAGAATTAAAATTAAGTTAATATTATAGTCTGTATCACGTTGTAATAAAGTCCATAACACCAGGTTGAACCTTGGAGTACTTCACTCTACGATTATTATTAAGGCCGTTAGAGTTTTTCAAATACAGTGTATGTAATAATCTTGTATGATGATGTCAAGCCTTTTCTTTAGTTTCTTAATAATCTGTAGCTGCAGCTTCACCCACGTAATGTTGATTTATTACGTTATCACTTCAATCGCTTACATACCACTACTTGACCGAATTTGATCAAACATAGCTATGAAATATAAGAATTTATAGGTTCGATCTAATCCTTCAAATGTCAGATGCCATCAAAATAGGTCATACATTTCTTTCGTCATGAGCAAACAAGCAAAAACACAAATAGACAAAAACTAAAAAAAAGTAAGGCTTAAAAAAAAGAGCAATTTTTAGGGTAGTTATAGTAAGTAAAAATATTTAAGGCTAAATAATCCCAAAATTTTAAGATGATCCCTAACTGTTTTAGGAACAGTTTTAATTTGAAGGTACCCCTATTTTATTTTAAACTAGTTCTAGCCCGCGATTTAATATACATGTTGGAGTCACTTTTTGTAGTTAGTATTTGGAACAAAAGATTAGTCTACATCAAACGATAAAATAAATATTGATCTGGACAACTTACTACTTCTACACAAAACTTGGTAAAAGTCTGTTCAGTCACTAATTTTACTTAAAAAGTAATTTGACCACCTAGTTGGTCAAGTGGCTAGCGTAAACGCCTAACTTCACTAGGTTTGGGTTTATTTTCCGACGGGGGTAAGCATTTGTGTGATGAAGGTTTAGATGATGGCATTTCCGGATCTGGGTGCTTGTTAATTTATTCTGGTATATATGTATTTATGTGTATAAGAATCGTTGACTAACACCCAAAACGCAAGGATATAGTTTGTTAACTTTGGAGTTAGATTCAATCTGTCCAGGGATATTTACATTTATTTAACTAAAGTAAAAAAATACCTTTATTCTGTATCCTGTATCCTATATATAATATATAATACGTAGTAGTATTTTTAAGAAAAATATTTCATGTAGAGACTTACAAAGTTTTATTACTATTTTATTATCGTCTTCTGTCGCGTTAGCTAATTGCTGACGATCGCTAACACGTATTTGTTTCCAAGCTTAACGGTAATAAGCTACCATATACCACGATGCCAACTACTGCCTATAAACTACTACTAGTAGTATTTTTTCATTTTTCGTTAATTTAACGTCACGACAAAAAAAACTAAAATTAAAATAGAAAGAAAGGTAAAAATAATTTTACCTTGGATGCACTTCCACTTGCAACACTTCATCACCGACGTTTAGATTCTCCGGTATCCTGACGAACCTCAGGTATTCTCCGACAGGATAGAAGTTGCAACCTGCAAAAAAATTATGATGAAATGAAATTTTTTTTAGAACACAGATAATTAGCAAAGTTCTTGTCATACAAAATGTTAAAATGTGTTTATTTGCTTGTTCCGTGCATATAAAAAACGGAACGCTCACATATAAAAAAATCTACAAACTCAACTGGTTTTAATTACATTTAGCAGCTAAACTATTATATTATTAAAAAAGAATAAAATCGTATTAATAAAAAATAACAACATCATCTTCCTAAAACATAATAATAGAGTATTTATTATTAAAAAATAATGTAGTTTGTAATACTTTACAAACATTGTAAAATAATCTTTAAGTGGCAAATTCAAAGTACGGAAAGTTTCGTTTTGTGCAGTTTACACTCCAAATATCGTCTTTATGTTTGAAAACCATTTAAAAAAGCACTCTTTCCTCGTTCTGAATCACGTTATATGAATTATTTATTATGTCAATATTTGAATTATAAATAAATATTTATCAGATTTCTTAAACTCAGATCACATTGATTACAGATCGCATTTTGGGCACAGTTTAGGCAAAATTATGAAGATTATTATAATATAATACAAATAGATTAGATAACAATAAACAGGTACTTTTAATATGCAGAAATGCTTTTTAACCTACTCCAAAAAAGAGGTTATCATTTAGACTGTTTTTTGTATATTTGTTACACGTTTACTCGGCATAAACATTATATAGTATTCGTATCATATAAAAAAAATCGTTAAGGTTTGGTTCTCATACTGTTATGGCTTTAACCTAAATACTGTTTGCATGGAATAAGACAGCAAACACATCCAACTCTTTATCGCCTTTGTGGTCTAGCGATTCATTTGGTGAAATTGAGTTTTTTCAATTTTCTAATAAAAAACGTTGCTCGGGATTGGATATGTGCCCAGTTGGCGATAGGCTTGCCACCTATTACATTGTGGGACTAAGTGTCTTCGGCTCGTGGGTGCCCTGGTTGTGCCTCTGCCTACCTCTTCGAGGATATGGGCGTGAAGATATTTTTTTAAACACATTCAACTCTTCTAACTTCTCTTAGTACCTACATGAGTTTTTTTTTTTGAAAAAGTAAAATGTAAGGTGTCAGTAAGATGGTGCCATATAAATTTGGTCACGTTGTTTTTGGGCTATACTTGATAATGCAGACATTTTTACATCTTGTTCTCGTCAGATCTAAATAAAATTTATATACAGGGTGTATTTGACACCGTAACAAAAACTTTTGTTGTAGTTTAGATACATATCAGACTTCAAAATTCCTTTTACAGTTTTTGTCGGAAACAAGTGGTTAAATATTTAGCAGTTTTTCAGTCCGCAATGTATAGCGAACAAAGTATATGCATTAAGCCGCGTGTTGCAAGCTGTAAGTGCCGACCTAATACGTTGTTTTATTACATTGCTGTTTTTAGTAAAAATGTGTTATTAATTAGATATTAAATAAAAATCGAGCTGCTGTAGATTGTATTAATGAAATAATAGTTAAATCATAAAAAAATACTTTAAAAAAATGTAATTTCCGACACGAAATTCCATACAAAACATTTTTCAATAATGATGTTATTAAGGTACATTAAATCAGAAAATAAACATTAACTGCACTACTATGCATTTGACACACACAATTATTAATATATTGATGATAACGATAAAAGATCACAGATGGCGTACTAAAAAGTTTGGAAACAAAGTAGTTAGTCTCGAGAAATGAAGATGGCGTTCCTATCAACAAGATATTAAAATTTATTATGGTCGAATTTCGACCAATGGGCGGCCATTAGTAAAACTTATTTTAGGTGTATGCCATCTCTTACATAACAAAAGAGATTAGTTTAGACATGTCAACTTGTAACGTTTATAATCAACGTTGCTTATATTCGTGGTAATTCTGCTAAGCACTAATTAAACTTATTTTAGATGCATGCTATCTCATAAAAAAAAGAAATTAGTTTAGAAATGTCAACTTGTCACGTTTATAATAAACTTTTTCTGGGGAATATATTGAACGGCTGTAGAAATGTCATGTACAAACTAATCTCACAGCACTTAACGTGTTTTGTCTTTGTATTACTTTCGTTGAAAGAAGAAGCCACAACTTAAAATTAGTTTGGTACTTACGCTGCCAAATTGCCACCATAACCCTTGTCCTACTTTAGTCTGTGTTTATTAATATTAGTTTACATTCGATTATTGGTTTTAGAAACTTTACACAGACTAAGTCGATAGTCACAAATAGTTAATTTTTTAGTTTATTTCTTGATATTAATATGCTCGTTAATACTATAGAACGTTTTCTATCATTAATAGCTTCCTCAGCCCACACGATGACTGATATTTAAAAGGTTATTTTTTTACAACTTATGTTAAATGATTGAAATTTTAGTAAAGTCCTATTTTTGTCTAAAAATAAATATAGTCTATGAACCATGATGAGCATCAGGGATCATGTCAGCTTTTAATGGTGAAAGAATTTTTCACATCGGTTAGTTTCGGAGCCTATTCAATACAAACAAACAAACACACAAAACAAACAATCAAATCTTTACCCTTTATTAATAGATTCCCACGTTGTTCCAGGTCGCTAGTGTTAACAACCTGCCTCTCTGCTTGATTTCTCGTAAGAGGTGAGTTTAAGTAAAATTAGTCATTACTATCACGGTTACTAACCGGTAGACCTGATAGAATAGTTGAAATGCTGCAGCTTATCCGATGAAACATTCACCGCCTCACCCATTACTGCCACAAAACTTGATAGCAATTCGCTTTGTCGTAATCGGGTTCGCAGGGTAGTAAAGTCAGTAGATTGGAAACTAGGGATTCCAACACAGCCATAGAACAGAGTAGATTCTCTTACATCTATGGTGCCTAAAGGTCATTGTTGTCTAGCGTTTTCTAATTATTAGGAAATCCTTCTGTTTCTTCGGGGTCGTATGTTATTAAAATACTAATTAAGCAACTTTTACACTTCATTTTTGTGTCATTAAATGTGAAAGTAATTATAAAATTTGCATTTCTTCGGTAAAATTGCAAATTAGGACTGACACCACGGCCACAAAACTGCATCTTTTGTCTTACATCTATGATATCTGTGGGCCATTGTTTGTCTACCGTTTTCTTATTATTAGAAAAGCCACGTCCTTGTTCGGTGCCACAAGTTATTCAAATACTACGAGTAATTGGGCAAATTTTACACTTCATACTTGTGTCATAAAAATGTCAAAGTAATTACAAAACTTGCATTTCTCTAAACCTCGAAATGTTTATTACGAAACAATGTTTAATTATAGCAGCAATATACCTAAGTTCTACGAGGCCTCTATAAAGGTTTCATGGTCATATATGTTTCTATTGTGTTGCCAGTATTGGGAAAATCATGTCGATTACTGTAACGTGTGGGAAATTACTGTATTTAAATACGTTTGTAAGTATTATCATTGAGACGGTATCTCGGTAAACGTGAATAGCACAATAATTATACTAACTTGTTTTTCGAAAGTTTAACACTTTTACTTTATAATTATTATTATGTTAGTGAAAAACTTGTGATTTATGAATTATGCCTAATTTTTGGCAAACTTATGAAAGTCACGATTCCTTTAGTTTAATTATATGGTTGTGAAATAGATAATAATATGGCAATAAATAAGCTTTCTAATCTTTCAAGAAAGAACATTTTATGCAAAACACATGTACCCCCATGAAATTTTAATGGTATATATGATACCACCACCACCAGCCGCTTCTATCCAGCGACTCCCCGCGACTATGACCAGATCATCAGTCCACCGGGTGGGAGGTCGTCCAACATTACGTCTTCCGGTCCGGGGCTGCCACTCGAAAACCTTTCTTCTCCAGTGGTCGTCGATTCTGCGAGCAATGTGGCCTGCCCATTGGCACTTCAGACTGCTAACTCTCTGGATTATGTCGTTTACTCTCGTTCTCTTAATGTTTGATATATTATACATATTTGTGTGATGTACATTTATATAATTAATGTACATTACACAAATGTCTGTTTGACCAACGAGGCGGTCGGCTCGGTATATTTTTATACAAAAGCACAGTACTTGCATAAAATACACCAAAAACCTCATTAGGTTTTGCTGTATACTTTGAAACGATTATAATAAAACTCATTAATTCAGAATCAATTTTAGCGGAAAGGAGAGAATGAGCGCTCTGAGTAGTTTTATTATACAGGCTGATGTAGAAAGTATCGTTTTAATCTTATTTTATAACCATTATAACTTAGTAGGTTTATTACAGATTATGTAACGTTATTTAATGTTACTAAATGGAACTAATTAATTCATGGCACATTTAGCATAATTATTTACATATTTCTATTTAACGCCACATTTTATGTTTTGTTGGTTTTACATTATTACAAAACGTTTCTAATGAAAATGTATATAAATATATTACACAATACAATAATATAAATACATTTAATTTACCAAGTGGCAGAGTTTCGCAGCGGCTCGTCCGGAATTGTATCACTACATATTCCGGCCACCATAACGTCAGCGCTTGCCAACCGAGCAGACATCTAATCCCGAGCAACATTTTTTTATTAGAAAATTGGAAAAACCACATTTTCTTAGCGTCCCGGAAATCAAACCCGGGACCTCATTCAGTCAAGTCCAACACTTGGACCCCTAGGCCATAGAGGCGATCAGTCTGCAAATCTTACCGTAAGACAGAACGAAGCACATGATCCTTCTCATTTTTACACCAACCCTATCAATCCCACTTTCTTGTTGATCGCGCTGTTGCGAACGTGAACAGCAACAATACTTTGAAATTATGTACATAAACATTTCAAAAGAAATACTTTCAATAAAATATTAAATGTATTGCTTCAAAGATGTTCTAGATTTCGACTTTAAGATATCAGATGTTGATATGAATTGAATAACAGAAGTTGGTTACGGTACGGATTTTTTATAGACACAACATTTTCTTAAATAAATAAATATCCCTGGACAACAATTTTACACGAATTGAATCTAACCCCAAAGTAAGCAAATTATATGCTTGTGTTACGGGTGTTAGTCAACGATACTAATACATAGAAATACTTAAATACATACCAGAATAAATTTAATAAATACTCAGACCCGGAAATGCAGACATCTAAATGTTCATCACACAAACGCCTGCCCCCGTCGGTATTCGAACCCGCGCCTCGCTATTGGTCTGTGTAGTTAGGCGTGTACGCTAACCACTCGACCATCGAGGCGGTCAATCTGTATCATTGTTTTCTCATTATGAGTTCTAAATAATCACGTCGCTGTATCAATAGATCAAAACCTTTCGGTCTGCGGTCGCGGTTGGATTGGGATCTTCTTTTTACTTTCAATAATTATTATTTGCCCTGTCGCTGATAGGCCGTGAAATTGTAAATCCACCATGAATAAATATTCTAAGAACAGTTTTGGTGACTATTATTTTATTTTTATCAAAGTAAACAATTTAACAGATTTTGTAAAAATGAGTAGAGATAAAAAATTACTTTATTGAAAAACAAGTAATTTAATGGCCAATGTTAATAATATTTCTCTAAAGATGGATTTCAAGCAATCTAGATAGCTGCGTATCCGCCGGCCTAACCTATACCTAATTGCCATATTTATCCTGTCTCAGATATGTTATTGGCAAGCGATAACATAAAAATAGATCAAAATATCAATCTTGGACAGCAAGTTTTGGATAAGGATTGATTATTAACATTGGCTGTAAATAAATAAATTAAATAAATATCTCAGTAAAATTAAGCAAATTATATGCTTGTGTTATGGATGTTAGTCAACGATACTAACATATATAAATACTTAAATAGACACCAGTATAAATTTAATAAAAACTAAGAACTGGAAATGCAGGCATCTAAATGTCCATCACACAAATGCCTGTCTCCGTCGGAAACCAAACACGAGCCTAGCAGTTGGTCGATGTAGTTAGTCGTGTATGCTAGCCACCCAACCAATGAGGCGGTCAAAATGATATCCTATTAATATTATAAATGCGAAATTTTGTCTGTTGTTTCTTACTCCTTCACGCAAAAACTGCTGAACCGATTTTCATGAAATTTGGTACACACATAGAGGGTAACTTAGGTTAACACATAAGATAGTTTTATCTCGAAACAATGTTCCTGTGGGACCTAGCAAGCAACGCCGCGGGCAATACTTAGTATTTCACATTTTCCATCGTCAGCGCTTGGTAAAACGTCCTAATAATATTCATATTTGTATATGAAGAAACACTTGTACTGTTTAACGCATCACTCATAATTTTTATTTTATAAATAATCAATAAACTCTGACGGGATGGTCCGGTTTCTATATTTAAGAAATAAGTCGTTTTGCATACAAATCTGTAATATAAAATGACTTGCTAGATATGTTGGTAAGCTTATAACTTCCGAACGACTGAATCGATTTTGCTAATTCTTTTTTGCTGTATTAGTTATTGACAGAAGAAGGTATTGAATAGAAGGATATAGAAAAAAACGGCAAAATTGCGAGGAAAATAGGAAAAACAATACTTTATTTTTCCCCATACAAACTGAACGGGTGGAACGAAGTTCGTCGGGACAGCTAGTTTTCAATAAAATGTTGGTACATACATAAAATTTTGTTGCCTGGTATCTTATTTTTTTTATGACATTGGAAGGCAAATCGGCAGACGGATTGCCTAATTGTAAGAATGATGGTACTAGTGCCTGGTTATTGAAAAGCTTGCCATTTATCAAATGACTACCAGTTTCACGCAGCTTTGCCTGCGTAACTTGGCTTCTACTAAACCGATTTGGATGAAACAAAGCCTATGTCACTCGTGAATAATGTAGCTTTCGAATGGTGAAAGAATTTTTAAAATCGATCGAGTAGTTTTTGAGCCTATTCATTACAACCAAACAAACAAACAAAAAAAATTTTCCTCTTTATAATATTATAGTATGATGATGAAACTAAGAACCTCCTGCCCTGAAATTCCACTCACCTCTTCAATGATACGAAGGGTTTTGGTTTTCACTTACAATGTAATGAAATTTGTTTTCATTTTTTTAAGTAAAGAAACACTTGTACTGTATTTCTTATCACTTATAAATTTTTATTTTGTAAATAGCCTACCGGTTTCGCTTATACAGCATCATCAGGGCTAAAACTTAAACTAATGGTAGTTGTGGGTATTAGTCAGCGATTCTATTACAAAGATATACTTAAATAGATACCTGAACAAATTTAATAAACACTCAGACCCAGAAATACAGACATCTAAATGCTCATCACACAATTGTTTGCCCCTGTCGGGAATCGAACCCGAGCCTCGTGGTTGGTCAGCGTAGTTAGGCGTAGCCACTTGGCCAACAAGGCGGTCGAATGAAGATGGCGTTATTATCACAAAGACATTAAAATGAATTATGGTCGAATTTCTACCGATAGGCGGCCACTGGTGTTA
>NJDD01001334.1:379109-396267 GCA_002245505.1 Calephelis nemesis
AAAAATCCAATTTTTCCAATTTTAAAGATTTTTCCAATTTTTGGTAAAGAAGGGAAAATAGTAAAATTCCTCAATCCAAGGATTTGTCCTCCTAACCTTGGACTGATCTTTAGGACCTATATAAGTCATATATAAAAGACAACGAACACGCATATGGCTCCCCTTTTAGTAAGAGATAGCCGCAGTCTATAGACATCAAGTTTATTGGCTACTTGAAACTCAGGACTGGAACAAGACACAGTATTTATAAGTGTCTTCATGCCCATATCCCCAAAACGGTAGGAAGAGGCACAACCAGAGCACTCCTACAATATGATAGGTGCAAGTCTATCGCAAAACCCGGCATATATCCATCCTGAGCAACATTTTATTTTGTTAGAAAATTGAAAAAACCGAATTTTTTTGTTGCCCGGGAATCGAATCCAGATGCAGTCAAGTCCAACACCTGGACTGATATATCACAGACGGGACCATTCTATTTATGGCGGTAAGAATAACAAAGGTAGTGGATCTCTAACCATACGAGCGGTTTGTATATAGTACATCTAAAACGCATGTACATTGTTTTTTATGCTTACATAATTATATGTAAAACATAGTACTATAATACATTATAAGATGTAACATGGACAAGGTCAATTTAAATTGGTTACGCGTCGAAACTCGTACATCACTGCGGTTATGGGCCTTTATCCGTTATTATTTTAATTGTGAACAATAAAAGTCGTTACGTAAGAGACTAGACTATAGCCATCATAAAATATAACGGTATCTTGAAGACTTGAAGTACTTTGATTGTAATTAAAACAATGATAACAAAAAACACGTCGAAAATTTGAACAATTGTCAAATTGTGTACCCGATCTATAATTGTTACCTCAGATGCAAGAACTAAGGAGATATGCAAATAGGCATAAAACGTGTTAACGCGTCAAGCGTAAAAAGCGCTTAGTGCATTTTTTATGGAAAAAAAGCAAGCAAGCACGCGGCTCCCCTGATGGTATATTTTTTAAATATCCCCCTAATGTACAGAATTCGATTTTCTACATTTTTATTACAAGAATAGATTAGGTCATAAAATCTTGCAATAGCTTGACCGTAGTATTCTCATAATTTTACCTTTTCTGTTGTGATTGCGTCAGTGCTCACCTGAGTCGTCTTCCGATTCAGATGTTAGGTAAGCCAGTACATTTACTTATACTAAAGCTCAGGTTGGCAATGCAGTTTTAGCGTATTGGGAATGTACAGACTAAAACCGAAATATTTGTTAATTACGCTGGCAGGTTCTGTGGTTACAACAATGAGTTAATCTTAGATAATCCGAATAAAACTGACAATCAAATTAAGTTTAAGTCCATTAAAATTTCAGAAAAAAAACTGACTTCGACTTCAATAAGTGAGTCATCGACGTAGACAAAGATTAAGTAAGTATTCATATCCAGACTTAGCCAGCATCTCTAAAGTGAAAGTCTTTTAAATAAAAAAAATATTTTTTAAAATCGGTTCAGTAATGACAGAGAAATCGATTACCATTAGAATTAAATAGCTTTTATAGTATTGAGAAATTATAAAATCACTTTCACAGTACTGATTTTGCAATGTGTAACATTTGCTATGTCTAAGTCTTAAGTAATTTCTTACCTAATAAGTAACCAGATACAGGATATACGTCGGGAAACATGTCAGGAAACGGTAGCGGTAGTTAACAATTAATTGGTAGGAAGTACACAGAGCAGGTGTCAATAGTTGGAAAGCAATGAGAAGGTATTATGTCATAATAGACGTTCGCATCTATAGCTCAGGTTAGAAATTATTCTGTTAATCTAATAAGTAGTTAATGTTTTTGATATTAAAATATTAAATGTAAGAATGAGCACAAAAAATCACTTCTATAGTCTATTCTGTAAAGGAGCCTGGACCACCACAATTAATAAAAGCAGAAGTCTGTCTGTATGTCTGATACGTTTTCACGGCTAAAGTACGCTATCGATTTTGATGATATTTAATACGCTTATAAGTAAAGAGCCGAAGTCAAACATAGGCTTCTTTCTATAAATTTTGAAGAAAGAAAAAATTTCGCCACAGACAGGATTAGAACCTGTAACCTTTCGTCTTAAGCTTCTTTTTTCAAGCCTATGTTTGAGCCCCCAAATGCCTATTATAAAGGTTGAGAGTTTGTATGAAAATCATATTAATTTGTCCATAAACGTTGTTCTACGTAGCCAAAGTCGCGGGTGAACGGCTGGTAGTGATACAAAGATCTTGAATCCAGTATAGAAATCGAAGCCATTTAAATCATTTTGTATGTAGATGATATCTAAATTACAAGATCAAGTCTATTTATTACAATGTGATACGTCAGTAATAGTCTTATTCTTGAACCTCAATTCATGCGACATTGGAAACTAAAATCATGAAGTCCCGTGTTCGAATCCCGGGTCAAAATTGGATATATGTCCGGTTGGCGATAGGCTTGCCACCTATCACATTGTGGGAGTTAGTTCCTTCGGCTAGTCGTGGGCGCCCTAGTTGTGCCTCCGCCTACTTCTTCTGGGATGTGTTGATACCTAAAACGACATATACGATTCCAATTTCCAATTCCCGTGATATCGTTAAAGATGAAGCCTACAGATCTTTGTAAATTGTAATTAATCTGCTTGCCGCACTCAAAGACGTCAGTCAAAGTTTAATCTGATATTAGGTCACAATTTTGTATTAAAATTTTTTACTTAATGACTGATTAAAAGATATTTAGCTTATCTGAGTGTGGTCATATTTATTGTTCTAATAAATCATGGAAATCCTCTCTGTGAAAGAGTAACAAACGTCATCTGCTGTCATCCATCCTCAGAAACTGTCGCATTTATATTGTTAGGATAAGATAGAATAACTAGTTAAAGTATATGGGTGAAGTTTAATAGTTCAGGAAATTCATGCAAGAGTTGGTGGTATAATCTTGTCTTTTATTACCGTAGTTATGTCAGTGTTCGCCACTACCGAGCAGTAGTAACATAAAATAAATATTTTTAGGATTAATCTCGTTTTAACCAAGGCCTCTAGACACTATAGATGTTATAGGTACGTCTTTGTCCTGTTGCCGGGACTTTAAGCCTATTTTGTAAGTCTACCGACTACCCTAACCTCCGGACCGGAACATTACAGAGTCATTATGAAGTAGGTAGAACGGTGGCAAGTTTCTGCACTGCACTCTAACCGACTCTATCCTCTAACATAAATCTCTCCTACTCACTCGTATAATTCGTAAAGTTAATAAAAATAACTTTTAATTTCCCTTTTTACCACCATTACACTTGCAAGTGTCACTGATCGACCTTTATCTTATGAATAAACGAAAGTGACGCGACGAGTTTCGTCGTGTAATCTGATTACGGAGTTTTACATATTCAAACCTGACCATACCATAGACCACTGTGAAACCTCTTTGGTACCTCGTTATGCAAGCGCTGGTAACATTGATTTATTGGAATTCGATGACCTGTCATTTTACTCATCATATGTTACATCTTATATCATTATCTATGTCTATAAAAAGCAATTGATGTTCGTTAGTCTTGCTACAACTCGAGAACGGCTGAATCTGTTTGGCTAATTTTGGTTTTGAGTCATTTGTTTAAGTCCAGTGAAAGTTTAAAAGATAAAGTTGCCCGGAATCGTATGGGCCTGGTGTACAAATACCAAATACTGGGTGCCTGTGTTTGCACATCTGCTTTCCTCTTCGTAGATAGATGTCAGTTAATGGAGATTCAGATTTAAAAAAATCTTTTCACATGCAACATCTAATTGGTAGGTACTTATGCGTCTCGCTAAAACTACCCCAACATCAAAATCGCGGCATCACACTAAAGAAATCCAGAGAAAGAAACTCACCATACTTACAATTATTATTTTAATTTATGATCCTAACTAGCAACCCGTTCTAGCTTCATATGTACGGATAAATTCCTATACCATTATTCATATAAAGCTTTCTCTTGAATCTCTGTAGCTATAAGAAAACCGCATCAAAGTCCGATTAGTGTTCGTGGCCAGACAACGAAAAGCGAGTTTTTTATACCGTGTAGTACTTTTACTGAATTGCAGATATGTTACATGGGGTACTTTAAATCCTATTAATATTATAAATTCGAAAGTTTGTATGTATGTTTGTTACTCCTTCACATAAAAACTGCTGAACCGATTTTCCTGAAATTTGGCACACATATAGAGGGTTACTTGGATTGATACATGTGATAGTTTTTTGCCGGAGCATTAACCACGCGGTAATGCCGCAGATAACAGATAGTAAGTCTTTGTCAAAAAATGTGTTTGAACTACGGAACCCCTCTATGCTAGTTCAATTCACACTTCGTCAGTAATATCGCTGAATAGTCAGCTCGTAATTTTCCTGTAACCTTTACCATTCTTAGACATTAAGAGATTACAGATAATGTAATATAATAATAGGAATTCAAATTATGTAACCGGTGAGAATGTTCCGCCAAAACGTCTTTGTTCCGAACATGGACGCGCTGTTTCCGGTGTTCCGTCCAAAATGTCGGCTAATCATTTCTTATGTAATTAATAATTTTAATTACGATACCTATTCAAATGCAACTTTCAAATAATAATTAGAAATTGTATGGTGTATTATATGGGGGTAATTAAGGGTAAGATTGGGTTGGCTTTCGTATTAGCTATAAGAATCAACACATAGAGGTGATAGCAGTTAGCAATATCTTTTATATATATTTCTTGTGTGCGTGTGTATGTCACTAAACTCCTCCTAAGCAACTAGAGCGATTTTGATGAAATTTTGTGTGTGTTCTAGGGGATTCGAAAACGGTTTAGTTCTACAATTTGGTCTCCTGGAAAATATTTTTTTAATTACATTTTTTTGTCAGCAGACGTTATTATTAAATGCTTTATATTGAATACTGCGCTATTGCGCGGATCATCAAATCTTATGTAATAGCTGTTAATGTTAAGCGGTACGAAATTTGCTGTGTCGGCTAGTTTATATATTAATTATAATGTCTTCTTAAAGAAATCCTTATAGTAGATATATATTATGGAAATACTTTTCAAGATAGGTTTATTTGCATTTAGAAACAAACAAATCACCTTAAGCAACTTTCAATATTTTTTAATAAATGAAAAGACATTAAATAAATGTTAATCGAAGAGAATTTGAAATTAATTCTTCATAGATACATACATATCTTCACGCCAAGTCCCTTACGAGGTAGGCAGAGAGTATCGAGTGCCAGACCTCACAATCCTGACAAACCTATCTAGCTTCCTTTACATTCGCTTTTCATACAAACATGCCGGTTTCGGAGACTCTTGACACCACCTTCGCATAATATCCGAGTGATCTGATCGTGAACTGTCAACCTTGGTCTCCCTGGGTACCTACATCCATCCACATTCGCATTGTATACCTGCTTTGTCAATCTTTCATCTGTCATTCTTTCCACATGACCGAACCAGCAGAGCATGCCCTTTCACATTTTAACACCAACACTTTCTTTCAATCCCACTCTTTCTCGGATCTCACTGTTACGAATGCGGTCAGCGAGCGTTACACCACAGATTTTCCGTAGTGCTCTCTTTCGACCGCATTTATCCTACTTTCATGCTCTTTCTGACATACCCAACTCTCGCTTCCATACAATAACGTTGGGATAAGCACTGAGTTATGCAAATTCTCTTTTCAAATTAATTCTCTTTTTCAAAAAAATACTTATACGTTTGATTCAAACATGACATAAGAAAGTAGTTTCTTTTAATAATCTAGGTTGAAAAATGCGCATCACACGATTAGAAATAGCGGGAAAAGAAGTCAATATCTTACGTTTTTACACAATAGAATGCGGAATTCCAGAGGAACGATGTGTTCTCCCGACATTCGTTCACACTCGTTCAATGTTTTTATAGGAGTCGTCGACCGCACTTAGCGGTTGGCGCGCGGAGAACTTCGTTATGACGGTCAGTTAAATAATTCATTAGTTATGTAACAAATTATGATATAATTATGTTTATGTTAGCATACTAAATGTGTACAGAGTTGTTAATTTTAACGTCTTCATCTATTTATTAAATATAAGTTCTTTTCTTTGAAATTATCGTATTAAAAAATTTGTTTGTTTTCTCCTAGAGGCTAAGTTGCTTTCGTATACCTACTTACAGCCTATTATACTGAATTATAAGCATTTATAGAATATGAAAATATACACAATAAGTAAAACTGCAGTCACTGATTATATAATTTATATATATTTTATTGGATACCATATCGCTATCGTATTTTTTATTTCGAAATATATTAAATGCTTATACTTTTAAATGAAGAAACACTTGTACTGTTTTATGTATCACTTAGAATTTATTATTTTATAAATAGCCTACTTAGCTTATGACAGCATCATCAGACTAGTTAATAGTTAGTATACAATAGCTAGTAGTTTAGTTAGTTTAAGTTCTAGCCCTGATGATGCTATTCTAGGCGAAACCGGTAGGCTATTCATAAAATAATAAATAATAAGTGATACGTAAAACAGCACAAATGTTTCTTCATTTAAAAATATGAATATTTGGAAGTTTTACCAAGCGCCGATGATGGAAAATAACAAATATATATTAAATGCTTTCGAAATGGTTTCATGTAAATTTTATCAATACGAAGTAGTTTTTGAGTTAATTTTATATGTTTAATTTTACACTTAATAATGCAAAAGAATTTCTTTATCTTGTTCGTTGATAATGATCGACCTACATGATGAGGTCGTAAAAAATATGCATTATCAAATGTTACTTTAAAAACGCAAGGCAGGTCATGATAAAACTGGTACGGGTCTACCACGAAATCTATTACCTATCTGTATTTTGTCACAAATCGCTTCTGTGGTCTAGCGGTTCAGATGTTGGACTTGACTGCTTGAGGTCCTGGGTTCAAATCGCGGGTCCTCCTATCACATAGTGAGACTTTGTGTCTTCGGCTAGTCGTTGGTGCCCTGATTGTGACTCTGCTCTATTGATTCGGGGATATATATGGGCGTGAAGATATTTTTTTTCATTTTGGCACTTAATATATTTTGAAGGTCACATAATATAATGAAAGATAAAATTTAAAAACTGGTTAGTTTCACACTTACAAGTGTAAAACTAGCCAGGTTGTTAGTCTACTATGAAATTTACACTTTATTGCATAAAACACTCCCACCAGAACCGGAACCAAATGGTTTGTTGGGTAGAGTTTAAATGATACTTATTAACCACTAACGAGGTATCGCCCTGTGGATACGACACCGCGACGTGTCCCCAAGCTATATGATTACAGGAAACGATAGTGCAACCGATCACCGACGTTATAATTACCTAAACAAGGTAGAGGACTTAACGGAGCTATGTTGAAAGGGAAAACAGTACTTGTTTTGCCAAGATTATATAAAAATAGTTAAATTATATTTTGTTTTGGAATTCGAAGGAAATGCTTCGGATTTCCTGATATCGAGAAATAAAAAGGACACCAAAGTCAATAGTGATGTTTTGTAACGTATTTAAGGTAAGTAATAAAGTAAAAATAAGAAGAAAGGTAGGCGTTTTGTATGTTAAGCCGCTTGCGTAGGGGTTTACCGGCTACCTTACCTTCCGAAAAAGAAACACGATTACGAAGTGACAGTGCTGAATAAAATCAAAAAGAAAAATAGTTGAAAAAACGGAGGAGTGCAACCCGTTTTGCCGGCAGGGCGTGCCGGCAGGGTTGAAAACTTGAATATTAATGTTGTGCATTTTTAATATTTTGGAATGGTTAGGCAATAGTTTTGCACGAATCGCTTTAATTATCAGTATAAGTAATTTCTTTGGTAGAATACAACATTCATTTATTGCGCTATTGTACACATACATGACATTACGAACATTCGCGCAAGCGCCCTGTGCCGTCTTACGAAAAGGTCAGGTCATGAGTCCTGAAGAAGTTTCCACTTCAAACAATTTTTGGGTAAAGATTTAGGATGATATCTACATAGTTCAAATCCTTTTTTCTTCATTTTTAGCCAGATGTTTAATAAATAGTGGAATGTAAGAAAAAAACAGAGTTATTACTTTATCCATTTCTCTGATGTAATCATTCGTACACCTAATCGTTTACGTAACGTTAGTAAATCTATACTAATACTATAAAGAGGAAAGGTTTGATGTTTTGTTTGTTTGAAGCAACTAGGCTCCGAAAATACTGGACCGATTTAAAAAATCTTTCACCTTTAGAATGCTACAATATTCCTGAGTGACATAGGCTTGTTTCATCAAAATCGGTGTAATAGAAGCCAAGTTACGCTGGCGAAGCTGCGAGAAACTGCTACTAAATAATATTCATTGTTGTCTTACTTTTATTTAATTTTATATAACCCTTAACTTAGTAATACTTGACAACAAATTTTCATTCCATAATTTGGTTAAATACGTCAGAATTTAGAAAAAACATGTGAAAAATGAAGGTGGTGTGTTTTTATCTATAAGCATCTTATTATAATTATTAATTATAAGTATAATTTAATTGGAACTAGTTATTAGAATATTTTTTTAACTTCACGGAAAACTTTAATTTTGAAAGAATACCTATAACTGATTTTGTATAGTTTTTCTCGAGTTTATAACTGGGAAAATAATTTTAAAATCAATTTTTAGTAATACTAATCGCCTCTGTAGTATAGCGGTTCGACGTCGGACTTCACTTCTTGAGGTCCCGAATTCGATCTTCGGGTCGACCTAAAAAACTAAAAAAGCATTTTAAATGTTTAACACAATAACGTTGCCTGGGATTGATTATGTGCCCGGCTGGCTACAGGTTTGCCACCTTTGTTATGTGGGCTAATCGTGGGTTGTGCTGCCTACCTATTCAAGGATATGGGCGTGAAAACACTTTTATTTCATCGTACACAAAAAACAAAATTGTTATCCATTTTCTGTAGTTTACAAGTCAACAATCAAATTTAAATCAGTTACCTTGATCTATGAGCAGAAATAGCGAGTTATAAAAATAATAACACATTTCCCGGATAATTTCCAACAATACAAACAGAATCAGAGAAGAAATCTGATCACAATGCACTGAGAAAAATGCCTCTAATATTACCCCTATGTCTCACGGTCGATATAAGTTTACAAGGTAATTAATACCTTAATCAGTTCAAATAAAATCCAATTTTCTCTGTCTCAACACACAATGGTATATGTAACTAATATACCTTTATTAGTCTCTAATGCGAAAATGATAAAGTTCAAAATTGTTATTGAAAGTAGCCTGCAATTAATTTTTAGAGAAACTTATGAGAATGACAAGTTTATTGTCATAATTTGCCAAAGCTATGCGTTTGACCTATATACTAGCGTACTTAGTGTGTTGTGTACTGGTGTATTTTGAATATGCTTGTTGATTTGTTGTACTTTTTAATCAGAGTTCATCTTAGACATTACCTAATTTTGATATCTATTTTTTTTATAACATTGGAAGGCAAACAAGCAGACGGATTTCTTGATGGTAAGAAATTCTCGCCGCCTAGAGACACCAAAGGTGGTAATGGTGCGTTGCCAACCAGAGGCCGGGATGTTAGGCCTCGAGCAAAAGTAAGTTAACCGGCTACCTTACCCTCCGAACCGGAACACGTCATAACATTATGGCGGTAGGAATAGGTCAGGCGGTGGTAGCAATCCGGGCGAGTCGCTGCGAAACTCTACCACCTAGTAGGATGTCACGGTGTTAGTGACGGCAAGCCTATGCTCGCCTTTTACGAGCTGCCTGGCACAGGAAGGCAGATGGTCTATTCTACAAAGGAGCCCGGATCAACATGGGGGGATATTTATAAACCAATGCCACTTTTCGTTGTAATTTTATAACTCAAGAACGGGCTCACCTGTCCAAACCAAAGCTTTGTTCAGAGGTTTGTGTTAAGTTTGCATAAAATTGGTCGAGCGGTTCTTTATTTATCACATTTTTTGTAACAAATAAATTCAATAAATGGCGGATCGTTTTGTTAATAGACTTTTTTCTGTCAAATTGAAACATTTTTCAAATCAGGGTTGTGCAGTCATATTGAACCTTTTTTAGTTGTTTATTTTTTTATTTTTTTGTGTTGTTGTGTTGTGTCATTCATGCGGTCATATACGTAGCAAAGTACGTACCGGGCCGCTAGTTTAAAATAAAAAAGAAGATCTGACGTTAATACTTTTTGAATTTACTAAACCAAACAATAAATATAGTGAATGTACACTCTTTTATGACAACGGTAGCCTCTTATCCGCTATAAATGTTCCGGTTTATTTGGCTCTATGAAGTCCCGGGTTCATTTCACCGGTCGAGTACCACCACTCTAAGTAAATATATTAGTAAAAAAGTTAAAAAATCTTAGGCTGAGAACTCACGAAGTGGTTTTCACACGAGCCCTCCGCGTTTTCGGGTCCGCAATTTCTGTTAATATTTTGTAGATTTATATGCAAAAACGGAACATTTTATAACGCGTTTCACACCCGCATCACGGTTGATAGCGGCTCCCGCGGCACCGGTATTGTTCGCCCATAAAATCGTTCAAGTTTGCGAGCGATGACCATGTGTAATAGCGTAAATTACCGATCTCGTGAGTTTTGAAGTAAAATCGCAGTTTCACGATCGCGCGGCAGGTGCGGGTGAAAAACGCTCCGTAAGTTCTCAGACTTAAGTTGTGTGTGTGTGTGTTCTCAGCCAAATGATTGTGACTTGTTAATTTGTCACTACTTTTCTTATTTTCTGGGGCAGATTTTATTATATATACGTGTGATAACGGTATACAGCTAACATGCAAGGAACGGAACTTTCG
Source organism: Calephelis nemesis (assembly GCA_002245505.1). NCBI lineage: Eukaryota > Metazoa > Arthropoda > Insecta > Lepidoptera > Riodinidae > Calephelis > Calephelis nemesis. Next base: position 389,963 of record NJDD01001334.1, read on the forward strand.
TCATAAGATTAATAGTTAACCCTAAAAAAATATTGCATTGACTAAAAAATTTAAAACCGTAATTGTAGAGTGCTGGAGCACTTTTAACCAACTTTAATAGGAAGAGGTGTTGTTCGACTCCTTTACTTTTTTAATTAATTTCTCTGCTAATAAGTGAGCTGATCATAAAATACATTTTATTATTTTTGTGTAGTATTTTTTATAGTAGCTGCAATTTTTTTTCATGTACAAAGAACAGGTCACGAACAAGCACACGAGTTTCCTGATGGTAAGAGATAAATATCGCCTATAGACACTATAGACGTTATAGGTGCATCGCTATGCTGCGGTCGAGGTGTTAGGCCTATTTTGCAAGTCAACCGGCTACCTTAGTCTCCTAACTGGAACAGAGATAATGGCGGCAGCAATAGATAAAACGGTGGAACCCTACTCGGGCAAGTTACTGCATGGCACTCTATCACCAATGCAAATGGTCTTATTTGTACTGACTTAAATTTGTGTAATTGTATTAAGGCCCCATACTCAGTCAGCCAGAAGAGCCAATTACCGCACTCCCCCGTTCCATGATTACCATGAACAATGGCGCTCTAAAATAAACGTCTTAAGCGACAAATCACTATTTTTGACACTATAAAAGTAATTTGAAAAAAAGTGTAAAAACTGAAACACTTATCTTTTAGGTATAGTACTTATCTATGTTTATGTTAAATCTAGTGTCGATATTTTCACAACTGAAGTAGACAGAAAGCAAAAGCTTTCAAAAAAGGGTAAACTTTTTGATTTTTTCTATCGAGCAAAGTGAAATGAATCGTATTTTGGAAACACTAGTCTAGTAAAGCATATTCATGTTAATCTTGTGTATTTTTGTGTGCAAGATCCATGATAGTTTTATATGAAAAAAAAAACAGTAAACTGCTGACGTATTTTAGCATATATGGCCCCTTAAAGGATACATATTCTTTAAATTTTTCCCCCGTGTTGGTCCGGGCTCCTTTGTAGAATAGACCATCTACCTTCCTTGCCAGGCAGCTCGTAAAAGGCGAGCAAAGGCTCACCGTCACTAACACCGTGAATTCTGACTAGGTGGTAGAGTTTAGCAGCGACTCGCTCGGATTGGTACCACCGCCTTACCTATTCCTGCCGCCATAACGTCATGACGTGTTTCGGTTCGGAGGGTAAGGTAGCTGGTAAACTTACTTTTGCTCGAGGCCTAACACCCCGGGCCCAGGTTGGCAACGCACCATTACCACCTTTGGTGTCTCTAGGCGGCGTGAATTTCTTACCATCAGGAAATCCGTCTGCTTGTTTGCCTTCCACTATCATAAAAAAAAAATTGTTAATACATTTTTAAAAATATATGTGTATTTTTTAAGTGCATTATTAACAATTAATTTTCACCAAGTGTTTCACCAAGTTACGTTCGAACACATTTGTAAGACAACTTGTTGATTGCATAGCTCTAGATCCAGATCGTAAGCATCAAAATTACAAAAATCTGTTGACATTTCAGAAAAATCTTTGCCTTTTAAAATAACATATCTCATTTTGAGGTCAGTTTGTAATACTGATTATCCTAAAAGCTTACAAAACTTTACCACACCTTGTTTTATTACTAAATATCTAATTGACATTTTAATATTTCTGTGACCTGCGTAAAAATTACGCAATTATAATATTTAGAAAGCATATTATAATGAAACATTCATTATTTGTTATTATTTATAATCATTTGTTTTTTATGGTAAAAGTAGCATATGGTGTTTATTATACATTGACCTCTGCAAAACAATTAGTAACCACTGTTTGTCCTGAAAAGTCTTCCCTTAAAAATTCCTATGTTTTTTATGTTATTGGAAGGCAAACAAGCAGGCGGATCTCCTGATTGTAAGAAATTCTCGCCGCCTAGAGACACCAAAGGTGGTAATGTTGCGTTGCCAACCAGAGGCCAGGATGTTAGGCCTCGAGCAAAAGTAAGTTTACCGGCTACCTAACCCTCCTAAACGGGATACGTCAACGACAAGCAATGATGTTATGGCGGCAAGAATAGGTAAAGCGGTGATGCTAATCCGGGTGAGTCGCAGCGAAACTACTACCTACTCAAATGTCACGGTGGTAGTGACGGTAAGCCTATGCTCGCTTTTTGCGAGCTGCCTGGCACAGGAAGGCAGATGATCTATTCTGCAAAGGAGCCTGGGGAAAAATTAAGAATATGTCCTTGAAGAATAGTTTAAAGGCGGTTTTTCCAAACGTTCACTGTTTATTTATATAGTGTTTGGGCAAAACGAACAAAGACGCCATAACATCAAGATGTTGTAGGTGGAAATCTTCAACATGCTGTTTATGATGAAAAGATTTACTCTGTGGTCTCTATAGTCTAGCGGTCCAGGTGTTGGACTTGACTCCATGATGTCCCGGGTTCGATCTCCGGGTTAGGCAACAAAAAAATTGTGTTTTTTCCAATTTTCTAATTAAAAATTTTTTTGCACGGGATTGATGGTGATAGTCTTGCCACCTATCACATTGTGAACGTAGTGTCTTCGGCTAGTCCACCATCCAACCATGGCAGTGCCTCTGCCTACCTCTTCGGGGATATGCGCATTTTATTTTCCGACCCGGGAATGGAACCCGGGACCACACGAAGTTAAGTCCAACACCTGGACCGCTAGACCACACATGTGATTAGATATCAAAACGTGAACTAGTTTTATGTAGTATTTACCAAATTGATAGAGATATGGTAAGATAGGTCTAGAACGGGCATCTTAAGAGGCGAACACAAGTTATCTAGGTACCACTGCTCTAGTTGATGTCTGTACTAATAAAAAAAAATAACGTGATTTATAAAATAACTTCATTAAGGAATGTTTAACAAAAACTACACGTTTGATTAAAAAACGATTAGAAAATATTTCGTAACGAATAATACATGCAGCTTGACGTTTTTAGTTTCCCGGAATCGTAATATATATGGAATAGTTTAAAAAAAAAGTGAAATCAATGTAAGTGAAATAGTGCATGAATGTGTTAGTACGTCGTGTGCCACGATTGTGCGTGATAAGGTTCACGTATTAAACACTAGCTGTGTACCCGACTTCGTCCGCGTATAATAGATTATTTCACTAACTTTCATCCCCCATGATAGTCCTTTGGGGGTCAATTTTATAACCTTCCTTTTATGTCAGGTCTTCAAATTTATTGAAATTTAATGAAATGAAAAACGAAAAATCAAAAATCAAAAATGAAAAATAAAAAAAGAAAAACTGAAAAATTAAATTGAAAAATGAAAAAAATTAAAAACATTTATTTGCGGAATGCGTGTGTTAAAAAGTTGTTATTAAATTATTTAAGTATTCAGACATATTCTACTACATTGTGGTATTAAAATCGGTAGGGCGGTTTAGCTGTGAAAATGTTACAAACAGAAAGACTTACTTTTGCATTTATGATATTGCTATAAATACTAACTACTTCGGGGAGCAGCTATTGCAGATACTAATTTCTCAATTGAAATGTACCTAATTATAGTAGACTCGCTCATCTTATCCTCAATATTTTTCACTGTCCGTTTTCCGTCCGTCGCGTCCGTACTAAAAGTACGTAATTGTTGGACTTGCACCGGTGGGCTAAAATCAGGTCCATATAATAGAAAGATACCATTAACATCTGTGGTATGTAAGGGTCGATAGACTTTTGTGATCATAGTAAACAGTAAAACTACAAAAAAGGAGCCGAAAATACTTAATCTTGTACACACGTATCATAGTTACGTTTTTGATTTAATTTATTCATATCATAGCACTAATATATCAACATAATAAAAAGCAAGTACTTTCACTTTTATATCCTTAAATAGGTAGGTAGATATACAAATAAGACACAAACAATTGGACGTAAGTATTTAGATCCAAAATGCGATAGATGGAGGCATGTTTAATCCCGAGCAAAGTCAATTTTTTTACAAAAAATAACGTCAAAATAAAGAAAATTGTAAATTAATATCCCTGGACAAGTTACACAAATTGAATCTAACCACAAAGGTAAGTAAATTATATGCTTGTGTTATGGGTGTCAGTCAACGATTCTAATACATAGAAATACTTAAATAGACCCCAGAATAAATTGAATAAACAATCAGACCCGGAAATGCAGGCATCTAAATGTTCATTATACAAATGCCTGCCCCGTCTGTATTGCTGTATAATTTAAAGGCGTAAAAAACGTTTAGAAATATCAAGGTATAAACACCAAAGACGTTTTCGTGTGTTGCTGATTTAAGTGAATTTGAAGGCATAACTTTAGGGCATTGATTAGCTTCATAAAGTTGTTTTTCCTAGTTTTTTCATAGTCGAACAGAATAAAAAGTATCCTTTTTCGGTTTTCTAGTTCTAAGCTACATCCCTCGCACAACATTTTTAGCCAAATCGGTTCAGCCGTTCGTATGTTAAAAATAGTATCTATAACTAACACGACTTTCTTTTATAGGTATAGATATAAATTATTATTAAATACTTCAAATTAAACAATAGCAAGATCTAGCATGAGTCTTATGGTAGCAGGAATAAATCAGTCGATGGTGCATAAGACTCTATTAAGTAGCTAAGGTCATGTTAACATAATAATGTATATTTCAACCTTATCCCGTGTTGATCCTGGTCCGCTAACTAGAATCGACCATTCGTCTCCCTGCCAGCTGCTCGTAAGCGGCAAACAGAGGCGAAACTGATATCATGTATTTGATATTTTCCATCGTCGGCGCTTGGTAAAACTTCCAAATATTCATATTTTAAAATGAAGAAACGCTTATCACTTATAATTTATTATTTTATAAATAGCCTACCGGTTTTGTTTATGACAGCATTATCAGGAAACTTAAACTACTATTTTAAAAAAATATGAAACTGCTCATTATCAACTACCATTGGTGGTAAAGTGCTGTGCAGCAACTTTCACATTTTGACCTATTCATGCCGCCACAATATATAATGTTCCCGTTTGAAGGGTAGGGAATTCGGTACATTTTGCACAACTGGCTTAACCTCGTGGCAGTAGGACAGCGACGCATTTGTATCATGTATGGTGTCTTTAGGCCAAAGTTGTCTCTTACCATCAGGATATTACATACATACATACATATCTTCACGCCAAGTCCCATACAGGGTTGGCAGAGAGTATCGAGTGCCAGACCTCACGATCGTGACAAACCTGTCTTGCTTCCTTCACATTCATTACCCTTTTCATACAAACACGCCGGTTTCGGAGACTCTTGACACCACCCTCGGATAATATCCGATTTATCTGATCGTGAAATGTCAGCCTTGGTCTCCCCGGGTACCTACATCCGTCCACTTTCGCATTGTATATCTGCTTTGTCAATCTTTCATCTGTCATTCTTTCCACATGACCAAACCAGCGGAGCATGCCCTTGGATGCTATCAGGATATTGTATGTTTGTTCCCTAACTTCTGAATTAAAAATGACTTAGTAACGATGTCACGGTAATGTAATATGACAGTGTCTAAATTCTGAGTCCTTACATGAGATTACTGCTTGTCAAGTTTACTATACTCGCTACCGTCTCTGTCAATTATTTGTATGAAAACTTTGAACTTGAATTTATTGGTAACTAAGAGAAACATATTTTTAGACCAAGTGTGTCATAGATTTCGTCACGTAACTTACTGAACGTAATCTATACCAACTCATGGTAAAGGCACAGTTCATAAGTCTGTGCTTATCCCAACGTTATTGTATGGAAGCGAGAGTTGGGTATGTCAGAAAAAGCATGAAATTAGGATAAATGGGGTCGAAATGAGAGCGCCTCGAAAAATCTGTGGTGCAACGCTCGCTGACCGCATTCGTAACAGTAAGATCCGAGAAAGAGTGGGACTAAAAGAAAGTGTTGGTGTTAAAATGCGAAAGGGCATGTCCGCTGGTTCGGTCATGTGGAAAGAATGACAGATGAAAGATTGACAAAGCAGATATACAATGCGAACGTGGATGGATGTAGGTACCCGGGGAGACCAAGGTTGACATTCCACTATCTGATCACTCGGATATTATCCGAGGGTGGTGTCAAGAATCTCCGAAACTGGCTTGTATGTGTGAAGAGGGTAATAAATGTGAAGGAAGCAAGACAGGTTTGTCAAGATGGTGAGGTCTGGCACTCGATACTCTCTGCCTACCCCGTAAGCGACATGGCGTGTCGATATATATGTGTATTTATGTATGTATGTACAGTGTCATATTTGGAATAATGGAATCGATTTTTTGTGTTCATCCCGGACTCCAGACTCCTTTGTAAAATA
>NJDD01001334.1:396743-427637 GCA_002245505.1 Calephelis nemesis
TATTGTTCTGTATTTATATCTAGGAAGGTACAATTATTGTATTGATTAGCAATCATTTTTAGTTTATGATTAAGAAGCTTTACATTTAAGTACTGATTTTGAATAATTTTTAACAAAAACACTTGTTTACACTTATTTAACCTATCTAAAATGTTAACCTATCTAATAGCTAACTGCATATTTTCCAGGCAACAATATTAGTCTTCTTTCTTTCTTTAGTTTTTGGCATTCGCGTTAGCATTTTGCCATTAGTCAAGTAGAAATTTGCATCAAGTTAACCGATTTACCAAAATCGGGTTTCAATTATACAAAATTAGTCACAAGTCTTCAAAAAAAGTCATGCCTGGTCTAAAGTAAAGCGGTGGCCTCATTACTCAAGCTCATATAGTGATATAAGGCAGCTGCGGGGAAACACATGATACGCTAATTTTTTCATAATATTTTATTTGTGCACTTCCACTGAACAAAGTTGTACAAAATGCCACCAAAATTGACTAATTTCACTCAATATCAACACGAAATTGAATAATTATGAAAAAACTTCTACCATTTTTCCTCTTGATGGCGTCAAAACTCACAATGTAGTCATAATATAAATATAAAAAAAAAGTTTCTTCACGCCCATATCCCCGAAGAGGTAGGCAGATGCACAACCAGTGCACCCACGACTAGCCGAAGACACTAACTCCCACAATGTGATAGGTGGCAAGCCTATCGCCAACCGAGCACATTTCCAATCCCAAGCAACATTTTTTTTTATTATAAAATTGGAAAAACCCAATTTTCTTTTTGTTGCCCGACCCGGGATTCGAACCCGGGACCTCATGCAGTCAAGTCCAACACCCGGACCGCTAGACCACAGAGGCGATAATATATAAATATATTACTAGGAAGTCTATGAAATGTCTAGAATACATATAGCTGGCTAGATACTTTAGAAAGAAGTTTGGAGCTAATGATCAACACAGAGAAATAGACGGCATTACTTCAAACACTACGCCGTTAGTAGGTTAAAATATCCATAGTATTTGGCTTACACGTTACAAAATAACTGTTTTTTTTTTTTATAAATAAACGCGTAACCATTAAATTTAATTATAATTAAATTAAGTTTACAGGTTGTTTAATTGTAAATCTAAAATTAATTAAAACACTGTGATGATTCAGTTTAGGAGTAGGTCATTATTTAGTCGTACTGCAAATAAATTTTAGCCTACGATATTATAGTAAAAAAACCTACATATTACAAAAAGAATTAATATTTCGCCACAAGACTTGAATCCACAGTAGCTCAAATGGTTAGGTCATTTGTCAGCTTAAGACGGAAGGTTACAGTTTCAAATCCTGTCTGGTACAATTTTTTTTTCTTTTTTTAAAATTTATACAAAGTTTACCTTAAAAGTGTGCAAAATGGTTAACCTTGCCTATTGTTGGTCCAGGCTCATTTGCAGAATATACCATCTGCATTCCTGCGAAGCAGCTCGTAAAAGGCGAGCATAGGCTTTATATATTTTATTTTTTATAGGCGTCACTATCACCGTGACATCTGACTAGGTGGTAGAGTTTCGCAGCGACTCACTCGGATTGGTACCACCGCCTTACCTACTCCTGCCACCATAACGTCATTACGTGTACCGGTTCGGAGGGTAAGGTAGCCGGTAAACTTACTTTTGCTCGAGTCTAACATCCCGGCCTCAGGTTGGCAACGCACCATTACCACCTTTGGTATCTCTAGGCGGCGTGAATTTCTTACGATCAGGAAATCCGCCTGCTTGTTTGCCTTCCGATTTCATAAAAAAAAAATTGTTTAATGCAATAAAATAGACGCATTAAAGGGTTCTTAAGTAAAAAAAGAATTTATATCATTTGACTAGACAGACTTATCTTTCATCAAGTTGACATAGTTCCCTAATTTGTGGAGCGAGACCTCTCTAGATACCATCTAATGGTTGAGACGTGCATATTACGTTCATAGAGATTTTACTACGATAACTTGTCGTTTATTTCATATTTTATAAGGTCTAAGGTAGGACTATAACTTTCACGTCAATGATAATTGAAGGGTTTGAAGTAGAAACTGTTGGCAAAAAAGTCTGGACCACCTAATTATGATTATTGTAGTCGAATAGTCGAGTTACTGAATTACTACGTATTTTAATGTGTATTTTCAGTAACTGGTGGTCGCCCATTTGTCGATATTCGACAATAATAAATTTTAATTAAAAGTTGTTTAATATGGTGAATAAAGTATAATGTTGAAACATTATAAAAGTTCCATTGTTAATATTATTTTAATAATATTTTTGATAAGAACGCCATCTTTATTTATCAAGACCTTTTTTTAATGACTAATTTTATTTCTAATCTCGCGATTTTTTGCAACTTCACCGAGTTTTAATCAAGACCAATTACATTGTTTCCAATCATTATGAATATAGTTTGCGCGCCATCTTAGATCTTTTATCGTAATTTTTTGTAAGTGTTAAATGCATGGTATGCTAATGTGTGTAATATTTTATTAATGCATTTTATGAGCGTTAAAAATGAAAAATATAAGCGTTCTTCACTTCTCGTACACATAAACTATCAGTATGATAAATTTCATACGGATGAGTATGCGGATCCGCCCGCGTATTTAGGTGCGGGTTGGATTTAGGGGATCTTTTAAACTAAGAGTCACTCAACTAGGGAATCCTTTGGTGTTAGTTGGTGAAAACGGGCATTAGTGTCTTCGGATAGAAGTGGTTATCCTTATCTTACACACCTCTGCTACGTATGTTTTGGCGCATCTCAGATGGACTTTCTCAGTTTGATTTCATTCCGAAATTACTATAATGATATTCAGATACAAATTTAAAAACACATTTTCTTTTTTAACGAACCCGAGATTATATGAAGTCAATTAAAGCACTAGACAGTCAAAAAGGTGGGCAAGTATCACAAAACGATACAACGTGACACAAAGGCGGAGAGGTAGCAAAGAAAACCATATTAACATTTTAAATTCACATATAACTATTAGCATACAAGGCTTCTATAAAAACCGATCTATAAATATACTTAACATAAATATTTACATATGTTATATAACCCACCAGTGTCATATTATTACGTCAGTGCAAAAAAAATCAATGATTTGTAATAAGTTTCACTTCCTATGTGTAAATGCAAATTTTTGACATTAATATGACTTATGTGGGAAGTCATGTATGAACTTTCTCGTGACCTACCTATCAACAACTACTCCTAATATCAATTTGACATTTGTAGTTATTATTATTTATTTATACAAATAATAATTACGATATACAAAAATAATTAAGATAATGATTATTATTATTCATGAAAGTAGTTTTAAAATTATTCTAGATGCAAAACTTGTAGTCGTAATAAATGATGTAACTGGTTGATTTTAGAATATTTTCTTTTTTTGTAATATCAAGATAAACTCAGATTATCAAGGGCCCGTTTTTTTTATTTAATTGTGCGACTATTGCTTATATAATCATTTATAACCATGTTCGTCATACAACATTAAATATACATTAAATAAAAAAACATCGAAAGAAAAGCGATGAAACTACTTAAATACCAAATTTAAATTGCATAACCTAAAACGAATTTAGTAGAAAATCAATTTCAATTGAAACTTAAAAAATTAAATGATAGGATAATAGCAGAAAGCCCTTGATCTGAACGACTTTAGGCTGTTAAAATATAATAATACTATCTTCCACTCTCGGCATTATTAAAGTATTTTCTATGAATTGCCTATATTATGTATAAACTACATTCCTGTAAAGTTTTAAGTAAATCCGTTCAATAGTTTTTGCGTAAAAGAATAACAAACAACTATCCATTCAAATTTATAATATTAGTAAGACTTAGGTCAGTAACTAAAATTCGAAATACTTTGTAAGTAACTATAACGTTTTTACTTGAAATAATAATGCGGCTGTTAGTATTACTATATAATATGGAGGCATTTTTATTGCATTATTATTTTTATCTTATTTATTACATAGTATTATCGCTCTTACATTTTCGAGCGATTGCTTTCGTATTTTTTAAATAAACGAAATCAAAAGGTAGTCGGTTTTCAAACAACTCATCCCGAGATTTTGCATACTTGTATGTAGCAATATCTTTTCAGCATTAAATATATCTCACTATATGTCCAGCAGTTCAGATGTTGAAATTGACTTCATGAGATTTCGATTTCGATTCTCGGGTGGCGTAACAAAAAGAACAATTGTTATTTCAATTTTCTATATTTGATATGTGTATTGGATATGTGCCCGGTTGGCGATAGGCTTACCTACCACGTTGTGGGACTTAGTGTCTTCAGCTAGCCTGAACGCCTCGGTTATGCCTCTGTCTACCACTTTGGATATATAGATGTCAAGATACTTAACTATTTTTAGTTACCTAGTCGTGGATGTCTTGGTTATGTCTCTAACTATATGTTCGGGGACACGGGGATAAAGATTTTTTTTCGTATATTTCTTTTGTTTTCGTTATGAGAGTATAGAAAAATTAAAATTGGAGTAAGGTTTTAACGAAATGTGGTTTAAATTTAAAGTTATATATTAAATACTATTCCTTCAGAGACCTATTAACTCTACGAACATACTTAATCTAATCTTTGAATATTAACCAATTAGTTGAAACTACGAAATGAGACATTAAATGGTCATTAATGACAGTGTTAATCTCGCAAATCACTTTTCCACGGATAAGTTCCGCCGGTGAAAGTGGAAAGTAAACCAGCCGCAATTATTTCAAATCTGCTTGTTTAACATTTGACAAAGTACCATAAGTCAACTTCAAGTGGGACAGGGACTTGCAATATATGTGAAATATTAACCGACTTCAACAAATAGGAGGTTATGTATTCGTTGCTATATTTGTCTTGTATGTTTGTTATGTAATTACTCGGAAATTAACGAAGGTGGGACTTAGTGTCTTCGGCTAGTCGAGGGTGCCCTTGTTGTGCTTCTGCCTACTTCGTTGGGAATATGGGCATGAATATACTTACTTTTACAATTTTACGTGAGAGGTCAGCTTACATATCTCTCCTGATGGTACTGTTAACGAAAGTATTTTGCAATTTTAAAGGTTCATTTGTTCATGCAACGGACAGACAAACAGACACATACACTTGCACACAAACACGTCAAACTTATAATATCCGTCTTTATACGTCTGGCATTTTAAATAGAATGAGAAAGTTTCTAAAGCAATATTTTTTGAATAATTAGTTTACGAATTATGATTATTTGAATGCTCACAGAATTTTCTCCAATAAAATCTGTTAGAAACTCTTTACTCGAAGTGCTTAAAATGCGGTCAAATCGTTTATTACGATTATTGCATACAAATGTTGCCATATTTAATTCTAAATTCTACAATTAATAAGAATATTTTACAAAATATTCAAAAGCATTATACAACTGAACGCCTGTGGTAGGCGTTAATTACCATAATTTAATATTAAAAGATCTCAGAAAGATACAGTGGTAGTACAAAGCAGATAGATTATGGTTCTGGTTGCCGGGCAAATTGTTTTTTTATTTCTTCTCTTGACTTCTTATTTTTGAAAACGTTAGTAGGATAAGTTATGTATGTATATAACGATATGGTAGATAAGCTTTAAGTATCAGGAAGGTTTAAGTACAAGGAAATTGTAATAAAAATGTATACCTACCTATAATAAAACATTTAGTGTATAATTTTAGTCGGATTTGACATTTCAAAAGCACACGGCTCTCTATACTGTAGATGTATGCAGATAATTATGTAGATAATACAGATTTTGTTACAAATATAAATAATTTATTATCTATTATTAATTGGCATTATATGTCATATTATTAACATCTGCAGTTAATTTATTACTTTGTATCAGTATTATAATATTTGCAAAACATGATGTAAAATGTGGGTACTAAAACCTTTTTGTAACATCAATTTTTAAACAGATTCCGCAACTTTTTTTAATTTCATGTTACATGTACAGTAAGCAAATCAGATATCTGACCTCTTTACAATACTTTGTATTGACGCAAAGGGTTTTTTTTATTATTAACTGCATACCTGCAATGCACTTGAAAATCACTTGCAAACAAATTAAAGCTTCTTTACGCCTATGACTCCGAATGTGTAGGCAGAGGCATAACTAGGGCACCCACGACTAGCCGACGACACTAAGTCCCCCAATGTGATAGGTGGCAAGCAAACCAGCCGGGCACATTTCCAATCCCGAGCAACACTTTTTTATTAGAAAATTAGAACAACCCAATTTTTCTTTATATTCCCGACCCGGGATTTGAACCCGGGACCTCATGCAGTCGAGTCCAACAACTGAACCGCTAGACCACATAGGCGACAAACAAATTATATTTTCATTTTCCCTCCAAATAAACTTAACGGATACTTGAGAATATTTTAGATAACCTACATGTTCATGTACTGGTACATACCTAAAAAATACGTTAAATAAATAATGTAATAACCGTTTTCTTTAACCAACTTTGTCTTAAAATTCTGACACCGCCAAAAGCTAGACATTTTTTTTCCAATTTATGTAAGATTTTCTTGCAGACAAGTATAAATAACAGAATGTTTGTATTAATAATAATTATTTATCATAATTTCAGAAAGAGGGCTGAGAGACATTTGGAACTACTACTACTACAAGGATGAAAAGTTATAGTTGTTATATTTGGTTATATCTGGCTGCCGGGGAGTTTGGTTCGCCGTTTCTTCTCCCGCCTGGCTAGGTTTGGAAACGGTGGTAGTTTACGGTAGACAGTGTTAAATTTATTTACATTTCAAAATTGTTTGTAATTTATAATTAAAATTCTAATAAATATAAAACTGTTTTTTGTATGAACATTAAAATATTGTGTACAAATTTAAATAATTACTTTTATAAATATCAAAATATTAGTACACAAAGCTTAAATAATTTTGTAACAACTTCAACACGCTTATTCCGCAAATAAATATAATTTCTTTTTATCTTTCTTTCTCTCTGGTATTAAAATCTATGACGATTAGTGTCGTTTATGTACTTTTTGTGTTTTTCATATCTATTTAGCAAAGTGATGTGACAAACTTTTTTTTTGATGTGACAAATCCATTTATTTTGTTAGACTCAGCGAGTAAAACCAGATGGTACAAACATAACTCGAATTACAAACTTTTCAACAGTATAAAGTTCCCTTTTGAACCGACTTTAAAAAAGGAGGAGGTTCTCAATTCGACTGTACATTTTTTATGTTACTTACACGATTACTCCGCTAATAATCAACCGATTTTTATGAATCCTTTTTAGAAAGATAGGTCATGTTTTTGAGGTGATGCCATCTTTTATCATTATGGTATTTTTGAGTTATACTTAATAATGCATCCCTTTTTTTCGTATTTTGACATAAAAATGTATACATTATTACGTGCAACTCATAAACAACTTATAGAATGTTGATAAAATTTATTTGAAACCATTTTGGAACCTTTGCTATCTTTTAGAAAAATTGTAGTTGGAGTCGATTTTTGCAGTTTAATTGCACTTGATTATTTATAGTCTTGTTTTAGTTTAGAGGGTTCTGTTACTGGTCAAGGTAATTACGCTTGAGTTTCGATATTCCTAAGATGCGCAATGGATAATACGTCGGAATATACCTACCATTACATTCTCACAGATAGCAGATACGTATAATATCAACAGACATTGCTCTGTTTGTTCCATCTTGAAAGTTACCTTTATGTGTAGACGAGCAATGTTCGTTATACAGGTAATATGACGACGCACCTAATCGTCACGTGGTCTTACTTTAACGAGTTTATTGATATGAAGCCAAGTTTATTGAAGAGCCAAACGCAGGTTATTGATATGAAAATAATATTTGTGCATAAATTATAATACTTTCATACTGATAATTAGAGCAAATCGATCAAAATTATTCCCTAACCATTCCAAAATATCAAAAATGCACAACGTTAATATTCAAGTTTTCACTTCTGCCGGCACTCCCGGAGTGCAACCAGTCTTTTTTGCGGCATGGGTGTGTTTAAAAGTCGCACGGTTGGATTAAGTGGGAGAACTAAACAGCGTCAATTCAAGGGAAATTGCCAAAACAATGTAGTGGGATGCCTTAATTATTCCTGCTACCATAATGACTATGTCATGTTCCGTTCCAGGGGTAGCCCCTTAACCTAGCCAACGGTGACAAACCCCGGTTAAGTTGTAAAAACCGCGAGGTTGGCAATACATTTGTCATTAAAAAAAGACAGCGACGTACCTACAACGTCTATGGTGTCTAGAGGCTGTAGTTATCTCTCATCATCAGGGGAGCCACGTGTTTGTTCATTGCCTTTTACCATAAAAAAATAATAGTCACTTACATATCGCCGTCCTGGTGACCAGCAGCAACACCAGAAGTCTTGCAAACATGGTGATGGTTTATCGCAAACGTTCACACTGTGTCATCATCATGCACACTGAGAGATCACCTGCCTCTTCGTGTACATATTATCTGGAAAAAAAACGAAAAGTGAATCCGAAGTTGTTATCCATTTTGTGTGGTATCGCCGACTTGACCAGATTGGTACAATCTTTGTTGCTTTTAGACATGGGTCAAATGTTGGTGATCACTTGTCGTTATCGTATTCCAGATTAAAGTATGGAAATGGCTGACAAATTTACTTATGTAATGGTTTTTTGACCCTAATAGATAAAAAAAACTTGTAGATTTAAAGATAAGGTTTCCGAAGAGGTACAATTAGGGCACATTTAATACATAAAAAAGTAGTAGTAGTAAGGGAAAAGTATATACAAGTACAAAATTTTACACTGCTATGAGAGTTGCGTATTTTAAATTTAAATTAATTTAAGTCTAGTCAGAATTTTTTAGCCAAGCCTCTCCCATAACACTTTGTAATTTACCGAATTTGTTATAAAATACTTGGAGCAATTAAAGAGATGGGCGAAGGTCGTTTCTAACTCGGATCTTAGACCATTATTCATACTCAAACTCAAATTATATTTATTTTGCAGGTAAGGCATCTTACACTTAAAACAAGTCAATTTTTACATAAACAATGATGTCCGTACATAAACATTTACATCACAATAAACTTAACAATAGTTATCATTTTAACAGTTCATATTAACCGAGTGCTTTAAGATACTACGTATAATAGAATTATACCCGTAAAGTGGGCACATGAAAATAAAGCTACCGACTTTATATTTATGTACCATACCATATAAAACATTTTGTTTTCCAAAATATTAGGGAAAAATAGATAAACTAAAAATGTATGACTATTCATTGTATGTTTTTAATCATACTAGCGTAGCTTTCAAAATCATAATATTATTATGTTTTTATTTATAAGGGAAAATAGACTATTAATTTGTATTACTTTTCATTTGACCAGCAAATGTCAGTTTTTTGTACAAGTTTCCGCAACAATAATAATATGCGGTTTTGAAAAGTTATTACGAATCAATTACAGTTATTTGCTAGAGTCACTATGAAGTCTTGTGCAACTGCTTTCTACTAACATTGAAAAACAATTTAATGTTAAATATTAGAATTAAAATGAAACATTTAATTATGCAAAACTTAATTAATCTACTATAATATATTGTACGTTGAAGAAAATAAAGAAAGAAGCAATAATTCCTAAACAACACCGTGATATGACAATGATAACAATGCTAGTTATGTGTTCTGGTGCCCATTTTTTCCTAAAAATAGCAACCCTGACTAAAAAACCTTTACCTTTAGACGTGATATTGCGGACTCCTTTGCAGAATGGTTTATTCTAATCTAATTTTGGCAATTTTCCCCGTGTTGGTCGGGCTCCTTAGGCCATCTGCCCTTCTGCCAGGCAGCTCGTAAAAGGCAAGCACAGGCTTACCGCCACTAACATCATGACATCTGACTAGATGGTAGAGTTTCCCAGCGACTTTCCTGGATCGGCACTACCGCCTTACCTATTCCTGCCGCCGTAACTCTTAAATGCTTACCGTTGACGTGTTCCGGTTCGGAGAGTAAGGTAGCCGGTAAACTTACTTTTGCTCGAGGCCTAAAATCCTGGCCTTAGGTTGGCATCGCACCATTGTCGTCTTTGGTGTCTCTAGGTGGCTTGAATTTCTAACTATCGGGAACTCCGACTGCTTATTTGCCTTCCGTTATCACGAAAAAAACTTTCTACTAATATTGAAAAATAATTTAATGTAAAATATTTTAAAATGTTTTTTTAGATAATGAAACATGAAAGTGGTATACAAAACTCAAGTAATTTACCGTATATTGCATGTTGAAGACATAGAAACGTACATAGAAAGAAGCACCTCCTAACCAACACCATGATATGACAATTAATGCTAAAAATACTAAATATGTGTTCTGGTGCCCAATTTTTTATAAAAATAACAACCCTGACCTAAAAACCTGTACCTTTAAACGTGACGTTCCGGACTCCTTCGCAGAATAACCCATCTGCCTGCAGCACCTGCTAGACTGCTCGTAAGAGGCGAGCATAGGCTTACCGTCACTGTTACTATGACATTTGATTAGGTAAATGAGTTTCAACTTGTCCGAATTGTTACCACTGCCTTACCTATTCCATTAATACCATTGGTGTCTCTAGACGGCGTGAATTTGTCACCATCAGAAAATGCTTGTTTGTCTTCCAATATCATTAAATAAAACCTATTTCGTTAACGTGCAGAATGTACACTCTTCGCTCATCACTCTTCTATAGATTTATTATATACTAACTTCCGCCAGCGACTCCGTCCGCGCGGTTGTCGGTCTTCGCGTGATAAAACTGAAAAATTAATTTTTTTTTCTACGTGTTTTTTCAGGATAAAAAGTATCCCATTATATGCCCAGGATAATAAGTTATAATTATACCAAGTTTCATCGAAATTGAACTGTTACTTTTCACGTGATGCCTGAACATACAGACAGACAGACAAAAAAATTTTAAATTACATATTTGGGTTTAGTATCGATCCAGTAACACCCCCAGCTATTTATTTTTTCAATATTTCAATGTACAGAATTGAATTGAATTACATGTATAGATAGGAAGAGACTATCGATTTAGTATCTTCATTTGTCCAGTTGGCGATAGACTTGCCACCTATCACTAGACTTGCAACACATTCTTATTAAGGTTTTGATTTAGGTTCTGTAGAATCTCTACCACAAAGTAGACTCTATTTACTATACTATATTTACTCTAAGCCATTTTACTACAATAGTTAGAGTTACCATATCTTATTCGGCTAGCAATTTTTAATTTTAGTAAAATATATACTTATTTGATGAAAATGGGCATTGACTGCAAAAAATAGTTGAACAGTAAATAAGTAGTAAATATCAAAATAAATAAATAGTCTCTGAAAAGGTAAGCAGAGCCCACCAGGCAACCTTGGCAACCAAGACAAGCCGAATACACTTAGTCCCAAAAATCGTAAGTTTATCTTTGGATTATTCTCAACATCTTTCCGGATATCCCTGAAGAGGTAAGCACAAGCAGGGCACCCACGACTAGCCCAACTCACGAAGTCCCATAATATGATAGGTTTCAAGTCTATCATTAACCGGACACATATCCAATCCTGGGCAAAGTTATTTTTATTAGAAAATTGATAACTCACAATTTATAATGTTTTTATTGACCGACCCGGAATCGAAACCGGGACCTCAAGAAATCCTACGCCGGACCGCTAGACCACAGAGGCAATAAGACATTAGTCCATGTTTACTAATAAGACAGTGTGAGTATACTCTGTAATAAAACTATGGTTTGCTTTACATCATACCTACAATAGCGGAAGTAAAAAGCTGTTATGAATATGGCAGAATGCTGCGCCCGCGCCCGAGGGAGGCGTGCACCGTACCCATAACGGGTTCAGTTCCCGTTACACGTTTATCTGATACGGTTCATCGGGATGTTTAATTATTTCGATACGCTCAGAAAGCACAGACTGAATATTATTTATGATTCGCATTGTTAATGCTCTTGTAATATATAAACTGTGATAGCTAATTTTTGTAAAAGTTTACACATCAGTCTGTTAAAAATAAGGCACATAAACCTATTATTTTTAGCGTTAATTTTATATTTTTTTAAACAGTATCCACCTTGAATTTAAAACAAAATGTATAGATTTAAAAATGACTCAATAACTTGTCGGAGGATCATAAAACTAGTATGAGACCACCTCGGAGTCATGACCTATCATTCTTAAAAAAAAACCATCAAAGCCGGTTAGCTATTAGCCGATCATCACTCAAAATCATACAAAAAAATGACGGGTTGTATGTACTCTGGGAATGCCGGCAGAAGTGAAAACTTAAATATTAACGTTGTGCATCTTTGATATTTTATAATGGTTATGGAATAATTTTGCACGAAATGCTTAAATTATCAGTATGAAAATACTATCATGTATGTGGTAGAATACAATATTCATTTATTGCGCTATCGTACACAAACATGACAACACGAACATTCACACGAGCGCCCTGCGCCGTGTTACGAATTTTCGATCAGGTCACGCGTCCTGACGCGAGTTTAGAAGTTTTTACACATTTCAAAAAAGTACACAACGCCGCTAAAGAAGTTTTCACTTCAAAAATTACATAGACCCGATCGAATTTGAATGCTATGCTATGCTATAATATAATAAACTCATGATAAGCTTTTAGTTTAGAGTAAAGGAACAACTGTGACTTATATGGATTCTCTGTAATAAGTTTAGGTACCTTTTAAATTATACCATTTTTTTTAAATCAATGTTGTTAAAACTTCAAAAAATTGAAACACAATTGTATAGCAGTACTATTTAAATTTTGCACTTCGGCTATATTCGTCAAACTTCGGAAATCGGTGGTTATTACATACTTACTTAATCATATCACTTAAATTTAGATAAGGTCAGCCAATTTAAAAATAAAAGTATAAAGTGTAAATAGAGTAAAAAGTATAAAGCCGAAGCGCATAATTTAATTAGTAGTACTGTATGTAGTGACACTATTCTAAAAAGCGAGTGGATGCTTTCTATTGGAATAAAGATGTAAGTGTTAATTGCAAGCAAGCGAAGCCGTGGTTCCATGCCAGTATATATAAATTGCAATATTACGTCTTGAACATAGATAAGCTAATGATGGAGACGTCAAACCTGTTGGTATGTCTGATGGTGGGATAACCGTAATACGAAGGTAAATACTGCTACGTTCAGAGATAGTTCTATGATAAATTACTTACAGGCTAACCGGGTGGCCACTGATAATAAATTATGACATATTTTATATACATAACACCTACAAATAACACTGAAAATAGTTATATCTTCATTCATTAAAGTCTATAATTATAATAATACCGTAAAGGAGTGAATTCTGTATATTATGGACTTGTTCTGTACATTGAAGAAAATATTTAATATTCTAAACTTGTGTTCTATATTTAAATTTAGCACTGTTATAATTTTTGTCTGTCTATTTCATGACCGTGATTCACGCCGAATCTATTAAACAGATCGTAATAAATTATAGCTGGTTGGAGCTAAATGTATTGAGAAATGTTATAATACACTTTGTAATAAAGGAATTCTTGTAGAAGGGGCTCAAAAATCAAAGTGAAAATCACTACACAGCATAAAACAAAGACGCTTCCTCTATCCCTATGCCCTTTGTATGCTTAAATCTTTAAAACTACGCAACGGATTTTAATGTGGTCTTTTTTAATAGATAAAGTTATTAAAGAGGAAGGTTTATGTGTATATTTTATACCCGTGCGAAGCCGGGGCGGGCTGCTAGTAAAAAATGAAATAGCTATATCCTCAATTAAACACATTATTTAAATCTATACTTTTGATGAAACTGTAATAATAATAACATTTATTTGCGCAAATAGGTAAAAGAGTTTATTCTGCACATTCAAGATATTTAAAAAAAAATGCATGCTGCTAAAAAGAAATAAAAACATTTATTATTTATAAATTTACATTTTGCCTTTTTATGATTTTTGTCTTTCTGTTTTATAACCGCGAATCGCGCCAGATCTACTAAACCGATCATAATTAATTTTAGTTGGTAAGTGCTGTATGAGTCGAGAAAGGTTATAATTTACTTTTTAATAAAGGGATTTCCGTAAAAGACGGCGTACTCGTAAGAGAGGCGTAAAATTCAAATTATTAATTGAGCTAGAACTTCATAACGCGTTTAAATATTATTTAATTTATTTGTTTTTGGATTAGCAGCATGCGCTTTACAGATTATCCCGTAATTTTTGTAGTTTCCATATTACAGACCTAGCAACACTCATTATAAAATGATTTTAAATCCAGAGTGAAAAGAAACATTTAAATTTACTGGTCAACTTGTATATATGTATACTTATATATCATCACGCCAAAACCCACACGTTCAGCAGATATCATTTAAAACCAAGCGAACGAAGTTCGTATGATTGACCATTAACTTAATAATGCTATGATAATAAAACAAAGTTTTTTGACATTGAATTCCTTTCTATATACATATATGTACAGACATACATATGTTCACGACAAGTGCCCTTCGGGGTAGGCAGAGAAATATCGAGGATACTTTTCTACACAAAAATAAAATATTCATTTCTTTGGTCATCTTGTTTGTATGGTGACGTAAAACTACTGCGACCATCGTATCACTTCCGTAACGAACTAAACTAAATTAAAAAAAATGAACATTATCAAAACTTTTTTTTTTGAATATTTGTACAAAAAATCTAAATGACATGATAATATGTAAAGTATTTATTTGCGGAATTTTATGTTAAAAAGTTGTCATATAATTAAGCATTCCAACTTATCTACCACATACATACATATCAACACGCCAAGTCCCTTACGGGGTAGGCAGAGATTATCAAGTGCCAAATCTCTCGATCTTGACAAACCGGTTTACCTCATGTGGTGTGTAAATATTTTTATATTTTTAATTTTTAACTAATTATTTAATTATGTGCATGTGTTTTAACATTATTTTCTTCCATAATTATTAATAATACACCATTTTAAATTGTGAAAAAATCTAATTTTACAACTGTTTTTTTACAGCTCATCAAATATTAATTCAAAGCTCAAAAAATTTACATAATTTAACTAATCTTTGCCTTGATTTAAAAAGAATACACTAAAAGCCACTTGCACGTTCCTAGGTTAAGTATTTAACACTGAGTTAGCGCCTAACTAGGGTTAAATCACCTTATATTTGACAGTTTATCTCAATGTTAAATGTAACCCAGGAATGTGCATGTGGCCCTAAGAGTAACAATTTGCTTATAAATTTAAACATCTTAACAATTACGTGTACTTACTATAAAATAATACGTAAGATAAAAAAATTAGGATCAAAGAAAAATTGTCTTTAAAATAATACACCTACATGAAATAATGTCAAAATTCAATAATATTTATTTGGTGTATAATTAACCATGTTTAATTATAAGTTCATTTGCTAAAAATTTCGGTTTTAATCCCAAATGCTTGGGAAATAAAATGTTTTCTCTTTTAATAAATAACAAAACAACGTTTTTAATTAACTAAGTATGCTCTACTCTATGAATACGAGAATTATAAAATTCTGACCCTAAAACAAACCGTAATAACTGATTGAATAAAATGGTAACTGTACACCAACCGTACCGCCATTATCTAGCACATTTGCACGCAATATTTATCAATTTGGATCACTATGACTGAACCCGTTTTTAAAAATTAGGAACACAAAATTGACCTAATCTATATCTACGCATCAAAACTAAACATTGCATAAGAGAAATAAATTAATTTGGCTTTAATAGTTTGAATTAAAAAAAGTAATGGTATTATTTAATACATAAAAATTAACCATAATAACAAAGTAAAAATAAAATAATAACCCACAAAAAACCTATCCAACTACTCAGACATTTTACCTCAGGCTTTATATTATTACTGGCAGTTTACGTCAGATATGTTTGTATATGAATTTTTCTCAGAACAAAGAGGGATATAGAACAAAATAGCAAACAGACGCATAAAAAAGGAAATGTTTCTTAGTCTTGTTAAAAATGTTATTTACCTGTAAAAAGTATTTAATACCTACCACAATTCTATACTATATATTACAACATAAGTTCAGGATTAACCGTTGGTAAACCGAAGGATTAAGAAATGATTATAATGTTTTTTTTATTTCAAGATTCAAGAGGTATACATAGTTTTTGCTGTAATCAAATGATCTGCCTCTCTATATCTTGCAATCAACTAATGGTTTTAGCAAGAGCTAAAAACCTGTGGTAAAGAATCTTAATTAAGAAAATTGATTTTCAAATATATATTACACCCTAGAAAACTATATTTCGAACATTATCTGTCTAATTAATAAATCTAATAAAAAGTCTGTCTGTCCAAGTTCATGTTGTGACTGTCGTCTGTATTATGACTGATGTCTGATACGCATATAATATGATTTTAGTAAGATTTTAATGATGCATTTTAATAAAACTTAGTCAAATTAGTACAAACGTTAAAAATTTTGATACCAAGTATCACGAGGGTTTTTAGCTGTGGACTAAAAATAAAGCAAAAACACGAAAACATACCTACATATTTTACGAAAAGGCTCTAATGGCATAGGCAGAAAGTATCAAGTGCTAAATGTCGCAATTTCTGAAGACCTGCCTAACTCCACATTCATTGTTACCCTTTTCATACAAACATGCCGGTTTTGGAAACTTTTGATACCAGCTTTTTGATTTGGTCGTGGAATGTCAATCTAGGTCTTCCCAGGTGCCTATATCCATACGAATTCGCAGTGTATAATTGCTTTGTCAATCTTTCAGCTGTATCATTCTTCTACATGTCCAAACCAGCGGAGCATGCCCTTTCCGGCAAGAAACTCAGCGGGCTTGTCTTTTTTTTCTTACTTTAAAATATATTTACAATAATTTACGTGATGACTCTTTCTTAGATCTCGCTGTTACGAATTCGGTCAACAGACATCAGACCATTGATCTCTCATGCGTTTTCGGACAGACCCAACTCTCGTTTCCTTACAACAGCTTTGAGATACCAACAAAATTTTACAAACCAGCCCTAGCACTCTTACTCAAAACCTTTGCTTTTAAATAGCTTGCCAAGGGTTTTGCAAGTACTACCTTCATACAGTTTCTTTTTTACGTCCATGGTGTGCCTAAAAGGCATCTTGACAGAATCTCTACCAAGACATGTAATTTTATTGACTTAATTCCGTACTACATCATCACCTAAAATTCTTAAATCCGTGGTTACGTCTCTTTTAAATACCACTTTAGTTGTATTTGGATTCAAATGTAAGCCCATTTTACAATCATCATAAAAATATACAAATGTAAAAATATCTACTCGTAATATGAGTATAATTTGTTTTTCAATTAGTAACAATAAGTATTCTGCATACCTATAGAAGAAAATCGTATCAAACTATTTAAAATTTAAGAGCAGCTGATTCAATTTAGAGGAAAATTGAGATTGATAGTTTAGAACCAGGAAATGGACATACTTTTTAATCCGTCCGACTATAACAAAATTAGAAAAAAAACACATTTTATTTTTTCCCATACAAACTGAACGGGTGTGATGAAGTTCGCCGGAGCTGCTAGTATCGTATCAAATTAACATGTTCTCAAGATTCAGGGTGGTAGCGGAAAAATTCAATACGATAAAAAATAAAATTGTTGAAGGTGCTATAATTTCCATAAAGAAATCTTAAACCAATTATGTTAGTAAGAAATTGTTATTTACGATAATAGGTGAAACTAAGAGAGGAAATTGAGACCAATAATTTACCTTATATATTACTTAAAGATTATTATTTACTAGGTGGTAGAGTTTTGCAGGGACTCACCCGGATTGGTACCACCGCCATACCTATTCCTGCCGCCATAATGTCAAGACGTGTTCCGGTTCGGAGGGTATGGTAGCCAGTAAAAAAACTTTTGATCGAGGCCTAACATCTCGGCCTCAGGTTGGCAATGCACCATTACCACCTTTGGTGTCTCTAAGTGGCGGGAAATTCTTACCATCAGGAAATCCGTCTGCTTGTTTGCCTTCCATTATCATAAAAAAAATACATACGCGTTATCTCAATAATCCTTTAGAGACACACTTCCAAATTCCAAATATCAAAACACAAACATAAGACACGGTCCACTGAAGTTTGACATGAATTTTCTTAGTCAGAAAGCGTCAAATCTAGCACGAGGCACGTGCACTCAGTGCGCGATGCGAATTACAACTGAATGAAAGTTTTGTTGGACATAGCATGGCTTTTGCTATCAGAAGCTTGCATTTTGTCAAGCGTACTTCAGACTACTATCAGATACTTACTGCCAGTGTTACAAATGCATCTTCAAATATGGATTTAAGCAATTTAGATAGGTGCGTACCCGACGGCCTATCCTATACCTAATTGCCATATTTATTCTGCCCACAGACATGTTATTGGCGAACGATAACATTAAAAAGGATCAAAATATCAATCTTGGACAGCAAGTTTTGGATTAAGATTGATTATCAATATTGGGCGTAAGGCTGCTATATCATCGATAAAAGATAAATTTAATAATATATTAACCCCGCAAAAAATAGCTTTTTACATACTAACCCAATTTTGGTAATTACATATATAACTTTGGTAATTATTATACGAGTATTATATTGATTTTTGTAATTATTTCCCGGGGTTGGTCCGGTTTGTAGAATAGACCTGCCTTCCTGTCAGGCAGCTCGTTAAAGGCGAGCATGAGCTTACCATCACTACCACCGTGACATCTGACTGTGGTAGAGTCTTGCAGCGATTAGCCCGTATTTGTACCACCGCCTTACTTTACCATAATGTCAGCGCTTCCTGTTGAAGTGTTCTGGTTTGGAGAGTAAGGTAGCCGGTAAACTTACTTTTGTTTGAAGCCTACCATCCCGGGCTAAGGTTGGCAACACACCATTTCCACCTTTGGTGTCTCTAGGTGGTGGAATTTCTTACCATTAAGAAATCCGTCTGCTTATTTGCCTTCCGATATCATAAAAAAATGTCTGCTTCAGTCTACTATCGAATCTTAGACTGTTATATCATAGTCCTGTCACACTTTTCTTACTTAACCCTCTATCAATAACCTAGCGAAAAAAGGTGGATTTAAAAATAATTTTAACTAGACAAAACATAGTTTTTACAAACTAGTCCTATTTTCTAATTGCCTCTGTGGTCTAGCGGTCCGGTCGTTGGACTTGACTGCATGAGGTCTCGGGTTCGAATCCTGGGTCGGCCAACAAAAAGGAAATTGGATTTTTCCAATTTTCTAATAAAAAAATGTTGGTCGGGATTGGAAATGTGCCCGGTTGGCAATAGGCTTGCCACCTATCACATTATGGGACTTAGTGTCTTCGGCTAGTCGTGGGTGCCCTGGTTGTGCCTCTGCCTACCGCTTCGGGGATATGGGCGTGAAAATACTTTTTTTTTAGTTCGATTTTCGTTATTATATAATTTTGGTAATTATTATATTATATTGATTTTTGTCATTATTTCCTGGTGTTGGTCCGGACTCCTTTGCAGAATAGACCACCTGCCTTTCCGTGCCAGGCAGCAATTTGGTAGAGTAGGGATCCATCGCTTTAGCTAGCCCTGCCGCCATAATAACTCTTTCATGTTTCTGCCTAGAAGGTAGGGTAGTCAATAGTCTTGCACATCAATCCTTATACCCAGATACAGGGTAGCGACGCACCTATAATATCTATGGTATAATCTCTTTCCATCCAAGTATTGTGTGTACATTATCTTAGTAAAAAGCAAGTAAGTAAGTATTTTCACGCCCAAATCCCCGAAGATTTAGGCAGAAGCATAACCAGGGCATCGACGACTAACCGAAGACACCAAGCCCCACAATAAATAAATAAATATCCCTGGACAACTCACACAAATTGAATCTAACCCCAAAGTAAGCAAATTATATGCTTGTGTTATGGGTGTTAGTCAACGGTACTAATACATAGAAATACTTAACTAGATACATGAATAAATTGAATAAACACGCAGACCCGGAAATGCAGACATCTTAATGTTCATCACACAAATGTCTGCCCCCGTCGGGAATCGAACCCGAACCTCGCGGTAAGTCGATGTAGTTAGGCGTATACGCTAGCTACTCGACCAACGAGGCGGTCAATGTGCTAGTGGCACGCCTTTCGCTAACCAAGCATATATCCAATCCTGAGCAACATTTATTTTTTATTAGAAAATTGGAAAAACCAAATTTTCTTTTTGTTGCCCGATCCGGGAATCGAGCCAGGGACATCATGTCAAGTCAAACACCAGGGCCGGTAGACCACAGACCACACAAACCATATTTTTTTATTACATAAAGAAATAATAACAATATAATTTTAATATCGCTATAAATAACTTTTTATTGCACATAACATAAATCACAAAAGGAATTCAAAAAAGTATGATGTCATTGTTTGCAATAATGTATTATTTTATTTCTATGCACTTAAATGAAAGTAAGAAAGATTACCTAATTTTTTAATTATGTGAATATTATGACATAATTTAAATAAATTAATTTTAATATTACTAGAACGGCTGGACTCAATCTTAACGAGTAATTAAGTTTTATTTATTTTAATAATAATTTTATAATAAAAAGGATTCATTTGCATTACAAAAGACTTTTTTTATTTTATCTTATAATAATCTGTTAAAAAGTATTACGAAACGTGCGAATGAAAAATATCTATAGGTACTTATAAAATAACGTGACCTGACTGACTGATACATTATTGCCGAGCAAAAACTGTTAAATTTATAGTCATAAAATTTGGTGAGTTGGGTCGTTTTATTGAGTAGACACCCAATACGGACAGAATTTTTTAAATTCAACCCCTAAGGGGATGAAATAGGGATTCAATTTTATTAGTATGGAAGACCGTCATTTTTAAGGTAGAAACATGAAATTTTATTTTTGGACTACTTATTAAAAATGAGTAAGGTTTTTGGAAATTCTACCCCTAAGGGGGTGAAATGGGGGTTAAAAGTTTGCATGAAATTTTTCATTAATGGGTTAGAATCAGGAAATGGTATATTAACTGTCAAGCGATGAAAGCCACGGGAAACTGTTAGTATTAAATATAAGAAGATAACTGCAGCTATTAGCGATATACCGAAAATCTCCAGGTATTACCGACACATTTAACTCATTCTATGTCTTCGTTTTTTTACAGTATTTTCACCATTTTTGTACGAGCCCGCTGATGAAAATAGACCATCTCTCTGTCTGCCAGTCAGCTCATAAGAGGCGACTACAGATTAAAATACGAATAATTATCAACTAGACCACAAGTGCTGTGCAGCAATTGGCCTGGGTAAGGATCCTTTACTTATTCCTTCCACTATAATATCTCTGTCATGTTACGGCCTGGAGGGCAGGGTAAGTAGTAGACTTGCACAATTGGCTTTGCATCTCATTCATAGGTAAGCGTCGCACCAACAACATTACGATACTTAAAGGCCAAGATTGACTCTTACTATCAAGAGACAGGGCGGGGTAGGTATCCACCGCCTTACTTTTTCCGACCGCTATAATAACATTGTTATGTTCCACTTCGGACGGTAGGGTAACAAGTAGATTTGCACAATAACCTTTCCATTAAGGCCTCAGGACACCGACGCACCTGTAACATCTATGTTATTAACAAGCTTGTATCTGTCAGGAGAGTCGTGTGCTTGTTCGCTGCCCTCTTACACAAAAATATTATAAAACACTTATTGTAATTGAACAGAGTCATTGTTTTTAACCGACTTTTAAAAAGGAGAACGTTACACGTTGATTTCTATTTTTTTTTACTTATGTTAATCGACTGCTTCTTTATTTGTGAACTGATTTTAAAATTCTTTATTTTTTCGAAAGATATTTAATTGAT
This sequence comes from Calephelis nemesis, assembly GCA_002245505.1. NCBI lineage: Eukaryota > Metazoa > Arthropoda > Insecta > Lepidoptera > Riodinidae > Calephelis > Calephelis nemesis. The sequence continues at coordinate 418,759 of NJDD01001334.1, forward strand.
AGACTTTTGAGCTCTTTCTATTCCTAAAACTGTTTCTGTTAAAGATTAAAAAAAAATATATTTTTTGTGTACTTAGACGCTATAATGTTAAAACCGAACTCGGTTTTTCACAGCTTTATTGCGTTTAGATGAATCAGGTTCTAGATTTTCCCATAATACTTAAGGATATACACATAACGTTTTTTATGCCACAATATCTAACCGACAAACCTATTCGGTCCCCATCATGCTAGTTGGGACTAGCATCCTGGGCTTAACTACTATAAATGCATATAGCTCGCGAAATCTCAAGCTTATAGCTTTCAACGAAAACTATAGGAAAAATAAATCATCATCAGCCGGAGGACGTCCAATGCTGGACATAGCCTTCCCCCAAAGAGCGCCACAAGTCGCAAGTCACACGTCAAGGAAAAAATAATTAAAGTAACAAAAATACACAATCCTTAAAAATATTTTTTATCTATGACCCTAAACTTCTCTTTCACTGTAATATACAGTGAAGGTATATAATATCCCCCAATTCGTTAACCCGCAGTAACCTTTTGGCTGGAAAGTTAGTGGGCTGGGTGAACACTCATAAAGATCACGCTCTGTTTACAAAAAACGTGTTGTAGCGGTTATTATAAGTGTTTATATTAGAGTATACTTTAGTATAGTGTTCATAAAATTTAGGGACAGGTTTTTTAAGGTAGACTTTCAAATAATGTCCTTTTTAATTTCAATTTTTTTTAATTTACAGTTTACCATTTTAAACATTATTATTATTTTCTATTAATTAAAATATTAAAATGTATATTTAATTGTTTTACGTAGATGTTATGGAAAATATCGAAAATTAATATTATATTTTTTGATGTACTTATTGTTTATTTATTTATTTATTTAACAGTTTATTGCACACAAAAAACAAAAAATACTTAAAATACACGAGAAGTTAAAAATGCACAAAAGAAGAGATTATCTCCAACTAAAGAAATTTCTTCCAGCCAACCCAAAAAAATTAAGCTGTGAAAATAAAATGGAAGGCATCGTGTACAAAAAAACAATTACTTAGGCTATACTTAGAACAAATAAATAAAAATATAATAATAAAGTGTGTAAATAATAAAACAGGTACAATATTATAATTATTAAAATATGTTAGTAGGATAATATATCAGTTTGTTATTGTGTCAACGATAAGTAATGTTCCTTCAATCTTTTCTTAAAAGTAGGTGAAGAAGGGCTGTCACGAATCACGACAGGAAGGGAATTCCACAATTTGATTGATTGGAAAGTAAAAGATTTAGAATAACAATTGGAGTGCGAAGCAGGAAAATGAAGTACAGAGCTCCGGTTGGAGTGACATGGGGAATCAGTAGAGTGCAGAAAGCTACAACGCTCCTGCAGATATGAGGGAACTGACGGGTTGTACAGGATATTATATAGGAGAGACAGAATATGTAAATTTCTGCGGAGTCGTATAGGAAAAAATATTTAAAAATAAATATTTTGACAAAGTGTTTTTATTTTTTTTAATAAAATCAACGTTTCTAGGTACTGGATATGTGCCCGGTTTGTGATAGGCTTGTCACATATCACACTTTGGACTTAGTAACTTCGCTTAGGCGTGGGTGCTCGGGTTGTAACACTGCCTACTGTATAGGGGATATGCGCGTGATGATACTTTCTTTCTTATTGAATTTTTAAAATCACCATTCAATCATCAATAATCACATTAACAATAAACTACATTTTGTCTATTTCGGTTTATTGCAAAGTGACATGAATAGATTGGTAGCAATTAAGTGCAGTACAATTTCGAAAAACGATTTCAACTATTTCACTGGGTATCACGTTGCGATTTGTTAATTATTATTACGAAATATAGCAAATGGTTCTGAAATGGTCCTACATGACACATGTACACAAGTTGCACTTAATACTTGATTACTTACTCTATTATTTACTCAATTTTATTGGCTTATTTACTACAATCACGTAACAAACATAGCACATAACAAACAAAAAGGACATAGTCAAATAGAAAACCTATTCTTCGAATTGGATCGGTTAAAAATAAAATGAATATTTTGATGGTAAACAAATACGTCACCTACAGGGACTATCTTAGTAGAACATCAAAGTAATGTCTGTTGGAATGCGATCTATACATTAACATGCTCTAAGGGCATAGCTAACAATTTAATTTATGTTATTGTAATGAAGGCAGCGCCATGTTTGATATAACGTTAAAATAACATTAATATTAATTTTTTAAATATTATTTAATTATCACTCATGAAGATGGTATATGCTGGTTTTAGATTCACTCATCATAACTGCCTTATTGCATAATTAGGTATAATGACATCTGACTGTGCGATCAAATAGTTATAGTGTATGTAAAACGGCAAGGAATAATTTAGCAGTAAAGCTGCAAAATATTATGACGTGTAAATTAAAAAAAAATATCTTCACGCCCATATCCCCGAAGGAGTAGGCAGAGGCACAACCAGGGCACCCACGACTAGTCGAAGACACAAGTCCCACAATGTGATAGGTGGCAACCCTATCGCAAACCGGACACATTTCCAATCCCGACTAACATTTCTTTTTATTAGAAAATTGGAAAAATCCGATTTTCTTTTTGCTGGCCGACCCGGGATTCGAACCCGGGACCTCATGCAGTCAAGTTCAACACCCGGACCGCTAGACCACAGAGACGATAGTAAATATTGTGACGTGTAAGTTAAAAATATGTGTAGGTATAATACTTTCTTTGGATTCCCTGGGATCATCAGATTCTGATTTTGTTCCAATGGGACTAATTCGCTAGTTCGTTTTTACAACTAAAAATATGAAAATCAGTTTAAAAATGGCGGAGAAATCGATTAACATACATAAAAAGTTCAAAAATAGTATTCTCTTTTTTCAGAGTTGCATATAAACCGTAAATGATATGAACGTAGATTTCGTTGGCAATCCTTGATGCGTTGGACCGATCACACAAAAAATGACTAAGACAATCTAAGGAGGCAACTATGGAATATGTTTTTTTTTATATAAGAGGTCCCGGTTTCGAATCCCGGGTCGGTTAACAAAAAGAAAATTAGATTTTTCTAATGTTCTAATAAAATAAATTTTGCTTGGGAATGGATATGTGCCCGGTTGGCGATAGGTTTGTCACCTATCACATTGTGGGACTTAGTGTCTTCGGCTAGTCGTGGGTGCTCTAGTTATGCCTCTGCTTAAATGTTCGGTGAATATGGGCGTGAAGATACTTTATAAGAAGAGAAAAATTAGCAATTGGATCATCTGATGAAAGACAATCACCATTACCCATGGATATTCGTAAAGCAGGAGTATCACAGATGCGTTGAAGGAATACACTATTCTGTAAATTTTGTAAACCGTATCCGTTTGAAAATATCGATTTTACAAAGATGTAATATATCAGATATATATTTTACAAAGATACCATTAGGTGGTAGAGTTTCGCAGCGACTCGCCCGGACTGTTATCATCGACCAACCTATTTCTGCCGCCATATTGTCCAATGCTTGCCGTTGACGTGTTCCCATTTGGAGGGTAAGGCAGCCGTTAAAACTTACTTTTGCTCCAGGCCTACCATCCTGGCCTCAGGTTGGCAACAGACCTTTACCCCCTTTGGTGTGTCTAGGTAGCGTGAATTTCTTACCATCAGGAAATCCATCTGCTTGTTTGCCTTCCAATGTCATAAAAAAACAACTACATTTCCACAATATTTTCACTACATAGTATAAAACAAAGTCGCGTTCTCGGTCATAGGGTCCCTTCGTATGCTTAAATATTTCAAACTACGGATTTGATGAGGTTTTTTTAACACATGTTTAAAGATGAGGGTTTGTATGTATAATTTATACCCGTGCAAAGCCAGGGTGGGCCGCTAGTATTCAATATTACTATGACTATGACTAAAAATTCTTAAACTACGAGTATTTAAACAATAAAATCCACCCTTTTTTTATGACATTGGAAGGCAAACAAGCAGACGGATTACCTGATGGTAAGAAATTCACGCCGCCTAGAGACTCCAAAGCTGGTAATGGTGCGTTGCCAACCTGAGGCCGGGATGTTAGGCCTCGAGCAAAAGTAAGCTTACCGGCTACCTTACCCTCCGAACCGGAAAACGTCATGACGTTATGGCGGCAGGAAAGGTAAGGCGGTGGTACCAATCCGGGTGAGTCGCTGCGAAACTGTAACACCTAGTCAGATGCCACGGTGTTAGTGACGGCAAGCCTATGCTCTACAATATTATAACAAAGAGAAACAATTATTTACTTGCACTTTGTTATTTTCACAACTTATTGTAACGAGTTAAACAAATACATTGTTCTCGTATTAAGTACATTCATATAATTTTACGTAATCGTTGATTTTGTTTTTGATATAATATTTCTCACATTTTACAAGCTTTTATACGTAATTCAAAATCGTAAAAGCTTCGTCGTAAAGTTTGTCTATGTAGGGATGTGACAAACCTATCGCCTGCATGTGGTAATATAGTAATATATGTACTTACGTAGTTAGAACTATCTGGCAGAGATAAGCATCTCACCTGGAATACAACCACCACCGTCTTTAGTCCTGCAGGCTTAGGATGAGCGATCGTTGTTATCATGTTCCCTAATAGAGCGTAGACTAGAACGTGTGTTCTAATATCAGGACACAATGTAGCTACTCACCAGTAACACCAAGTCTAAAGGTTTATCAGTTATTTCCTACCATTAGTTGTCTTCTATCGTAATAAATAAAATACATAAAAAACCGACTACTTTATTATAACGTAGAAAGTTGGATTATGTCCAATATATCACTACCAAGTATAAACAAAGTCAAGATCTATGCATACATAGGGACATATGTATGCATAGATCTTTAAAACTACGCAACGGATTTTGATGCAGTTTTTTAATAGAAAGATTGACTGATTCAAGAGGAAAGTTTTTATTTTGTAAAATAACAAAGAAGCTTGTCCACCCGTGTGAAGCTGAAACGGGCTGCTAGCTTTAACTGAAAAAAAAAACGTTTGGAATAGAGTACTGGTACGTTTTAGTCAAAATCATTTTGAGAAAAATGGAAGGAAAAATACAGAATTAATTTTCACGATTATTAACTTTTTAAGATAAAGTTATATCTTAATGTCTAAACTATATTTTGTTAAAGAAGATATTAAGGGCGGATACATTTTTCATTTAATAAAATGAACTTGTGTTATCTTAATAGTGTAAAAACTTACTGTCCATAGAATTATTATTGTAATTTAAAATACTGCCCATCTGGCACGCTTTTGTGATAAAACTCATACTGTCTTATAAATAATAAGTGTTCCACACGTATTGAAACATTGGTTGCAAACGTTGGTTTGCATCCGTGTGGAACGTAGATTTAACCTAAATTTTGATCTGATTCAAAGTTTCCACCAAGGTCAACTTTGCGGAAGGCGTGAATGGACACCCCATTGATTACAACCGTCTGGATGATTAAACATAGACTAAAGTACGCCAAGGTTTTGACCTGAAATTGTAGTCAATATTATACTAACATAAATAACATAATGTCAACGTAAACCTAGGAGTATTACAGTATATAAATAAATAATAAATGTCCCTAGACAAGTTACAGTAACAAAACAATATGGAATATGTATTTTCAATTTACTAATAAAAATATTGCGCGGGATTAGAAATGTGCCCGATTGACGATAGGCTTGCCATTTATTTAGACATTGTTTGGCTTTGTGTCTTCGGCTAGTCGTGGGTGACCTAGTTGTGCCTCTGATACTTGTTAAGTTGCAGTAAATTAATCTAACCCCAAAGTAAGCTAATTATATTCTTGTGTTATTGGTGTAAGTAAAAGATACTACACAGAAATACTTAAACAAATACCAGAACAAATTTAATAAGCTCCCTGGCCAGAAAGGCAGACATTTAAAACATCATAATACAAATATCTGCCCCATCAAAAATCGAACCCTGAAGCTCGGGTTGCTTACTTTAGACGAGTAGGCACGCTTGTCCGTCGCAACGAGATGTTGAAAGCGGTAAGTATCTTCACTCCCATATCCCCGAAAAGGTGGGCAGAGCCACAACCTAGGCACCCACGACTAGCTGAAGACACTAGGTCCCAAATGTGTTAGGTGGCAAGCTTATCGCCAACCGGGCACATATTTAATCCCGAGCAACGTTTTTTTATTTGTAAATTGGTAAAACTAAATTTTCTTTTTGTTCCTCGACCCGGGAATAGAACGAGAGATCTCATGCAGTTATACAGTCAAGCTTAACAATTGAAACACTACACCACAAAGGTCAGAAACCCTATTATCCTTAACAAGCAGACAAACCCAAAGACAATTGCTAGTTTATTGTAACTAACTGTAAATACTTAGTACGTAGTTGAACGCATTCGGTAATTAGTTTTGTATTTTACATAACAGGTAATTAAAATTAAACTAATAGACATTATCGTTAGTAACATCTTTGGTTATGATCGTAACATCAAATTAAATATGTCCAACATAAATCACCCGAGTTTTATGTTCACTTTAAGTAAAAGCTGTCAATCAAGTAAACTTATTGCATGTTGCGGTTGAAGACATCATTATTTCAGCCTTTTCTAGCCCGTATCGATCATTATTTCTTTTGCATCTTTATGTCAAAATATGTCTGCTACTTTGAGTAGATAATCAGATCTTTTTCACACTCCAGTGTGCATTGTGCAAATGCAAATCATGCTTAATTTACGTATCAAACTAATTAGAATAGTATGTTAGTTACAATTTGTGTTTGAAACTGAAATAATATACTAAACGTTTGACAGAATGAAATTAAAAATCGAAAATAAAAATTGAAAAAAAATAAAAATCGAGATTGATCGATTATGATGCAAGAGACAGACAAAGTTGACACACACACACACACACACACACACAGACACACACACACACACATATGTTAATCTCACAACGTTTATACCTTAGCACTAATAAGATTTGTTATAATTATAAATAATCTGCATTGAGATCAGGACCGATCGATTACGATGCAACATACAGATACACATATATTTTGATGCTAAGTAATGAGATAAATTGTAATTTAGTAATTTTCTTTCACCAAAGTTATAAGCATTATGTGGTCGTCAGCTGACAATCTTATGGTTTACTTCCGCACTCATGGGCGCAATCATTTAAGAGCATGGGGGAAGAATAGGTTTAGACTTAGCGAAGGCTTTTGATCGGGAGTTGCACAAGGCGCTGCTATCAAAGCTACCCTTCTATGATTTTCCCGAGAAACTATACAACTGGCTCACTGATTTCTTGACGAGTGTAGCAGTAAGGTCCTAGTTGACGGTGTTTCCTCAGAGTCCAAACCTGTCGATGCTAGTGTTCCCCAAGGCTCTGTACTTTTTCGCAAACTGTTTTTCTGCATATCAATATCATATTGCAAGTTAGTAGGAATAATGGTGGAATTAAGACCCAAAAGGAAGATACGAAAACAATCCACTAAAATCTTCTCAATTAAGGAGCATTTGCCTTGATGCCATAAATTGCATTTTTGCATTTGCTTTTTTTACCTTTTAAGTGATGTACAAGTTAAGTCGAAATCAGAAAAAGGTTGAAATAGCCTCTCAAATACTCAGCGTTCAGTGAGGCAAGACTGTAATTGAAGCTGATCCATAACTTTTAACTTTAGTGAAACAAAAATGCGAATTCGGCTTCACATGGAGTACTGTTCTTAACGATGGATAGAGATTGCCTTGTACCAGATCCTGTCTTTTGGCTGCATCTACTACAAATCATCTTGTATTATCAGCGACCGTAAATTATTAATCGGCTCAAATTGTTGGCATTGCATATTATATATGTTGGGTCTCTCTGTATTGTCTTCCGATCGGATCATGAAGAATGCTCCTAAGTGTTATTATGTTGGATTTCGTCTGCTGACACCTTTGGACATCGCATCAGAGTTTAAGGTATCATGCACATCACCTTGATGTGTGGCAATCGACAACTGTGTGATTCCAAAGCTATTTCTTACCTCTTACAACATCTTTGTGAAACCAGTTACCAAGGGCCTTATTTCCAAATATATATGACTTAGAAACCTTCAAGAAAAGCGGACTCATTCCTTAAAGATTGAAAAGGCATCTTGATACCTGTCACGTGACAGATATCCCCAGGCGTTGGTCATCACTTTCGATCAGATACTCGCTGGATTATATTTAAAGAAAAAAACATTTTCACCATTCGTTATGAATTGTAAAAAAGTATGTTGTCACATTTATTTGTTGTTGTTTGTTAAAAAATAATGTTGTGACCGCTAACTTTGCTTGTATTGTTACACAACAAACATGCAAAAGTAAAAGATTAACTATTATTCATACGCAAATGGTTAAATATGCAGTATTGTTGCGAATTTATTAATGACGGTTATATCTTACAATCATAAGAAACTTCACGTTGTTTACTATATTATGTGATTAAAAATAAATAGTTGTATTAAAAGATTTCTACTTTAACATTTATTTTCGTCGGCGAGTAATGAGACACCATTAATTATGGAGAGAAAATTGTAAGGTTCAACTTTTATGTAACTTTGGAGACGTATTGATTTGCATGAGGTGTGTTGAAGGAATAATGATCTAAACTTGTATGTCTGAACGCAGTTATCCTTTAAATAAATATAAATATGTCACTTATTCTATCCCCTTATGTTTTGAAATGATTTTAGTTATATAGCTCTAATAGCAAGGTCGCCAAACATTTTTTTTATTTTCTAAATATGAAAAGGAAAAATTAACACAAAATTTATATGTTTGCGGAATATGTTTGTTTTAAAGTTGTAACAAATATCTAA
>NJDD01001334.1:435827-449247 GCA_002245505.1 Calephelis nemesis
ACAAAAGACATAAAAATCTTATATGTTGAAAAAAAAACATTTTTATTAATTATGACATGCTGCTACGTCTTGGCAGCATGTCATAAAAGTCTTAGCCGGCGTCAGAAACGAGTAAATTAATTTTAAAAAATTAAAAAAAAAGCGTATTCGGACCAAACTTCCGTAAATAACGGTGGCTAATGCGAGCGACCCATTTGCGAACAGACGTGGTGGTACAGGCAGGATCTTTTGTTACCATCATATTATTCTTATATTGAAGATAGTTTTGTAATGTCTAGCTTCTGAAAAGAGTGCCGATAAAGATAGTTTTAGGGATGCGTAATCGAATGGCGAAAACGGAACGGAATGCTTGTCCGTTTGTCTGTTCGTCCGTATGTCACACTTTACTCAACAACAGTACAATTGAAACTAGGAAAGTGGACCATATCTAAACCCCTTTTTGATTTTTATTCGAATCGCCTATGTGGTCTAGCGGATTAGTTATTGAACTTGACTGCATGAGGTCCCGGGTTCGATTCCCGGGTCGTGCGATAAAAAGGAAATTGGGTTTTTCCAATTTTCTGATAAGAAAAACGTTGCTCGTGCTTGGATATGTTGTGCCTGGTTGGCGATAGGCTTGCCTACTGTCACATTGTGGGACTTAATGTCTTCGGCAAATCGTGGGTGACTTGGTTGTTCCTCTGCCTGCCTCTACAGGGATATGGGCAAGAAGATACTTACTTACTTATACGAAAGTTAAAACAATCCTAATTAAACATGATATCGACGCACCTACGTCTACGGTGTTTAGGCTACGGTTATCTCTTACCATCAGAAGAGCCGCGTGTTTTGTTCACTGTTCTTTGCCATAAAAAAACACATAAAAAGTATTTTCTTCAAATATGTTCTTTAAAGAAAAGATCTTTGAAAATGTTATTGATTGATCGATTTCTGTAACCATTTTTTTCACAATTTCAATCGTTTGATAGATAAAATACGTATTTTTGACTTTTTTAAAAAATTTGCAAAAATAAATAAGTACTGAAAATCTCAATGAAAACTTTCAACCAAAAAAATAGATGTGCAGTCTACTGTTATTGTATTGAAATATTAAAAATAATAAGGATAACATGTGAAAGATTCGAGGCTAACCCTCGCATTAGGGTAACGACGAAGGTTTGTTCACTGTAAAGTTCTGTAAAAAGAGAAACTGTAACACTTTAAAAGTCTAAAATTCTATTTAGAAAATATTGTTTCACCTACAGCCTGAACTGCATTCCGCAGTTCGTAATAACCATTAAATTAAATGTTTTTCTAACTGCCTGTCAATTCTCTTACAGAGCAAGTTTTTACCGACAAATTATTTTCAATTACATAAATCTTACACAGAAGTATGAAATCAATGAAAGATGACTTCTTGTATGAAAAACTAAGCCTTCCGTTTGTACTAATATCCGCCTTCGCAAGGTATTTGTCGTTACATGTGTAGTCATTAACGAGTAACGGATTATATCACATCTTGTGAGATAGTGTTTTTATCTTTGTTGTGACAGCGCGTAACGTCTGACAGCGAAATAGTCTAGTTTCCTTCTTAAGGAGGAATATTTGGGTGGTACACACACACTCACACATATACACACATACATACACAAACACATGTTTGGGTATTTTCCGAGTCAAATTTCTCTTAAATGTTTGTAAGTAATTGTGGGGTGTTTGTAAGAAAAGGTAATATTCTTGGACGAAGCCAGGCAGGTCTGCAAAGGTCGTGAACTTTGGCACTCAATACTCTCTGCCTTCCTCGTAAGGGAGTTGGCGTGAAGATATCATACATATGTACCTATATGTGAACAGTTTTTCCATGTTAATTTTAACATTTATTGACTTATTTTAAGCCTGACATAAGATTAACTCTGGAAAACTTCGACGAATTTTGAAGATTTTTTTTTTGACAGAAGCAAAAAATTAAGTAATAAAAACTTGGTGTTACAAAAGAAAAATAGCCTTTAATAGTTATGCAACGAACTAATTTATTGGTATTACATAAATTTATGTATCTATCAATAAAAACTATGATAAAGTAATTACAATATTCGATGCATGATCCATTGCAGCTGGTGTGTTAAAGCATCGACAGTGAGATATGGGTTTACATTTTAAACCATTTTATTTTTTAGATAGTACACATTTTATAGCAACGTAAATTACCAATATATCACCCACAATAATAATGTTCATGATGTCGACTCTGGAAGGCGTCGGACTTGATTTCTTGAGGTCCCAGGTTCGACCTCCAGTTCGGTCAAAAAAAATATAAAATGTGTAATTCCACTTTTCTAATAAAAATAACGTTTCCCGGAATTAGATGTGTGCCCGGTTGGCGATGAGCTTGCTAGTGTCGTCGGCTAGTCATTCGCGTCGGCATTTGTTCTCTTCCGCTACCTAAAAACCACTACACTTATAACCCTTTTATCGATACATGTAATATCTTAATTTTTTTTCGTTTGTGCGACAAATATCGCACTAATAATTTTAGGATATTGTTATTTACGAAAAAAGGTGCACAATATCCAGAATTTAATATAAATTTAATTTTGCTAAGAAGATTCTGATTTTTGAGATGAGGCCAGTTAATTTACTTAACATATTAAAATTAATCTCATTAAGGTTACGACAACTCAACCTTTTATAGCACTGAAAATGTTTTTTTCACTAGCCGGTTGTAAAAAGATAATTATCTATACTTATGGTCTAAGACCCCGCGACGCCCAGACCTTCGTTAAATTCAAATTCAAATTATTTTTATTTTGTAGATAAGGCATCTTACTCTTAAAACACGTCAATGTTACTTATGTAAATAAAATTAGCCATATACAAATAATTATTTACATCACAAAATAAACTTAACAATAGTTATACTTAATTTAAACAGATTATTATTGACATATTTGCTACTCATAGTAACCTAGACTACGTATAATAAAATTCTAACCATACAGTGGGTACATAAAAATAAAGCTACCGACTTTATATTTATGTACCCAATCCATAAAGTAACATATATAAACATTTTGTTTCCCCAAAAATTAGGGAGAAATATGTAAATTACCAATGTATGTCAGTTAATTGTATGTTTTTAATCATATTAATATAGGTAAGAAAATCATGAAATAATAATATTTTTATTTACTATGGAAAACAGATAATCAATTTGTATTATTGTTGATAAATAATTGGAAGATGTCATGATAAACTAATAATGTCAACTAAAATCACAGGGTAAGAATACAAATAACCTGTTAATGTTACAAATTAATTAATTTATGTCAAAAACATAATGAATTAATGTCAATGTGTTATATTGTAAAAGCTGAAAATTCTTCTATATATTACGAGTATGTCCCCTATACAGGTATGAGTAAACCCAGACTATACAACCTGGGTCGCGGTGGTTTTGGCAGGCAACAGATAGTATAGGTGAGTAAATTTGTGTTTCAAATTTGTGTCAGTATAAAGCTCAGTTCTCATATATTTTAACTAACAATCTTCTATAAATGTCCCATATACAGGTAGTATATGAGACATATTATACAGAAGAATTTTTAGCTTTCACAATATAACGAAAGCCTAGGCGTCGTGAGCTCTCACTTTATTATAAAATAACATGTCCTGGCTGAATGATTCGTCATCGTTGTGCTAAAACTGTTAAAGTTACTGCCTACTATAAAAGTGCCGACGATAAGAAGTATAGAAACTAGTCAAGTTTAACTTAAGCTTAGTTCAAACTGAACAAACCAAAACAGTAGTTGTTCGGTAGCCAAATCTTATCAATAGCCACAAGAAATCAATAAATTTTATTTCTCACCATAAAAATCAATGGTTATTACAGTTTAATCGATTCATAACCCGCAATGGCGAGAGATCGGTAAATTGTGCAATCTAACAATAATTTTAAAGGGCTGTCACCAAAATTACCGCTATTATGTAATCAAATTATACCAGGAACTCAATTGTCAATTATGTAATTCCTATTAAGTTTTCTGCAAAGTAACTGCTATAAGATAGGTAAGCATAAACCGTCTTCTTAAGCATAGATTGAATCGAGTCTCGCTTTACTCCAAGCTTTAGGTTGACATTACATAAATTGAGTACTAATAAACATGGAGTAAAGATGATACTTTAAGTTGATCTTTGATTTAAAAATAGTCCATGCGCACATACCTACTAGTAGGGAAGCCCAAGAGGGGATTTTTGGACTAACTCAGGCGCGTCAGATTAAGATAAGGGAGATACGCTGTACTATTTTTAAACACCTAAATTATGTATCAAATCTCTCTATATAGAGGCGACCCTGTATGGTTGTCTATTTTTTTTTGCTTGAAAATATTATTAATATACATTAGGCATTTACATTATTAATATTTGATGAGCTCGACTAGGATCAAATGACTGGAATTGTTATTTTAGCTTCTAGACACTTAACGCACCGTTAAAAAGAAAAGCCTAGTAATATGACATTTTTTATTCTTCTCTATTTAATCGACAAAGTCCAATGGGTCCCCACGACGCTGGAGTTACTACACGTTTAGCATCGCGGGCTCCCCTACTATACGTAGTGCAAAATTAATTATATATCGCCTCTGTGGCTTTTCAGTACGGCATTGCACTTGACTTTTTGAGGTCCCGGGTTCGATCCCCGAGTCGGGAAACTTAAAAAAATGTATTTTTAATTTTCAAATAAAGGTAACGTTGCCCAGGATTAGGTGTAGGTAGGTGTGCCTATGGATGTGGATCGATCTCCTTACCTATTATTGCCACTTTATGGCTCTATAATATTCCGATACAAAAGATGAGATACCCGGCAGTCTTGCTTAATAGACCTTACAAGTGGTCGCTCGCTGGTCGAAATTCGACCATAACAAATTTTAATATCTTGTTGATAAGAATCCCCTTATCACTTCTCACGCCATCATCACTTCTCAAGACCAACTACTTTGTTTCTTGACGTGGTGATAAAATTCGAGTTGGGTTTTGTAGTTTAATCTTCAAACGCTCTTTGTATGTTTTAAGCAATACAACTTTGCCTCCAGTTTTCCTATAATTATGGGAAGTTTGGGTGAGTTTTTGCAGTATCCCAGAGTAACCCAAGATGTGTTTATAACTTTCCAATAAAAACAAGTTCAGGGACAGATATGTGCCCGCTAGGGGATAGCTTTAATATCACAGAGTGGGACTAAATGGATTTTCAAAAAAAAAAGAAATTTTTTTATTGTAATAAATTTTCTTCTTTTTTTAACTTTGTATAATTTAAACATCAAAAAACTCAAAAAACCGACTTCAATTTCAGCGTGTACATTATCTCTGGTATTTCATCCAGACTTGGTGGCAACTGAACCACTTCGGATGAACGCTTTTCAATACCACTACCTTAATAACGTTTATATTAACACATCGAAATTATGAGCTGTCTTTGAAGAAACCATCACATGGCGACATGGTTATGAAATTCGAGCCTATTTTTGCAGTTTACTCCTAAAACGTCCTTACGGTGTTGTATACCACACTTTGTCTCCAGTTTCCCTCAAAGTTATGGGTGTTCATACGTAACCTCTTACGTAGTAATCGTAATACTTATTTCGCAACTATTGTTTTTCTAAGCCCTCACAATCAGGATATGTCTCAGCAATTGATGGATGGAGTTGCTTCCTACTCATCATCATCACCCCATCAGATCGAGTATGTGCACTGTCACCTCATCTACAACGTGCATACGTAATCATGATGGAGCAGTGATGCAGCCTTTTCTTTGTATTGATGCAACAATCTTATTAGTACGTATGTGAAAATATATACTGAGAGTTGTAAATACCAGATTGAAAATAATTTTCGTATATATGAAATGACATTTGACTACGTGGTAGAGAATCGAAGCGATTTACCGGATTGGTACCGCCTTGCCTATTCCTAAAACTATAATATCCGTTCTTGCCGTTGACGTGTCCCGGTTCTGAGGATAAGGTAGCCGGTAAACTTACTTACTTACTTTTGCTCGCGGCCTTACATCCCGGCCTCAGATTGGCAACGCACCATTACTACATTTGGTGTTTCTAGGCATCATGAATTTCTTATCATCAGGGAATCCATTCGCGATAGTGATATACCACTTTACATTATCGCCTCTGTGCGGTCCATCATCGAACTTGAGGTCCCGGGTTCGATTCTCTGGTCAGCACCAAAAAAAATTTGAAAATGTGTTTTTTTTTGTTTTTTTTTTTCATAGAAGAGGAAGCAAACGAGCAAGTGGGTCACCTGATGGAAAGTGATCACTTCCGCCCACGGACATCCGCAACACCAGGAGTATCACAGATGCGTTGCCGACCTTTAAGGAATGAGTGCGCTCTTTTCTTGAAGGTTCCTACCGCCCTCGGTAACTGATTCCACAAAGGTGTTATGCGGGGCAAGAAATGTCTTCGAAATCGCGCAGTTGTAGATCGCCACGCATTAAGTTTATTGCATTTTTTATATTACTATTATTGTTTTTTGTAATTTATTGAGCGTATTTTGAATTTTTTAATAAAAATTACGTTGCCTAAGATTGGATATGCGCCCGGTTAGCGATGTGCTTGCCACCTATCATATTGGCGGATTCAGTATCTTCGGCTGGTCTCGAGTGTCTTCGGTGTGTCTCTACTTGGCTCTAAAGAGATATGGGCGTGAAGATACTTTTGCCTACATAATGACAGTATTTTAAACTGTCTTGTTTCGGCAGAAGGATAGAGTAACCGGTGTGCTTACACGTTATTCGTATCATGGGCGGCCACAAGACAGCACATGAAATATCTATAGTGCCTAAAGGCCATGGTTATTGTTTACCATGAAAAGAGTCAAGTGACAGTACTTTACCTATAGTGAAGTTGTTGGTAATATCACTTTTAACCTATTCTTGCCTATGAGGTACCTGCAGGAAGACAGTTTGTCTGTACTTTATGAGGGATCCGGACCAATATGGGATTAAACTGGGATACATTTTTTTAAATTTATTGATAAGATACATAAGAATAAAAAATATTCCCTACATCCATAAACCTTAAAAGGGTTTGTGCGAATGTAGCACTTCACAGGTTAAACAGTTTTACATGTTAAGATGAAACACAGAAAGAAAAAGGAATATATACATAGTTAGTTAAAAACTACTGGCAAATTCTAAAATTGAACCGGTTTATGAGCACCAAAGTTAGTATGTGAGCACGTAGTATAATATTATAGTGGGTTTCTTAATGATAGGTCACATCCACCGTTCACGGACATCAGGTGCTTTATTGACATTGCAGAAAAATGAACGTTCTTATCCCTAAAGTTTGATCCATTCGGAAGTAACTACTGCGATTAGTATCTGGTTCCAACAAAACGTGATACAAAAATATCTTATGTCCAGTTTCAATAACTTCTGTGCAAATAGAGATAGGCCTATAAATGAACTTTGTTTTCTAAGATACTTTAGTTAACAGTAAAAAAAATAGTGGTTGCTCAGTAACTGATATAAAGTATCTACTACTACTTTAAATAGGACTATCTTTAAGGGACCGGCCAAATTTTGATACAAGGGATTCATCCTATTACTAAACCCTGGTTTTATAGCAACAGAACCATCTTAAAAGTAAGCTCTTTCAAAGATAAAACATTTTTTAATCGGATCAGAAATGACGGAGAAATCTATTACACCTATATACATACATACCTTCACGCCAACTCCCTTACAGGGCTGATAAGGAGTATCGAGTGCCAAATCCAACGATCCTGTCAGACCTGTCTGGCTTCCCTTATATCCATCACCCTTGTTATACAAACTCCCTAGTTTCGGAGACTTTTGACACTACCTTCGGATAACACCCGAGCGACTTGATTGTAAAAATGTCAACCTAGGTTTTCCCGGGTACCTAAATCCAATCACTTTAGCATTCTATATCTTTGTCAATTTTTCGTCTGTCAATCTTTCCACGTGACCTAACCTGCGGAACATGCCCTTTCTCATTTTATCATCAATCTTCTTTCACCTTTGTTTCAATCCCATCGTTTCTTGGATTTCGTTATTACGCTTGCGTTCAGCGAGTTTTAAATCACAGATTTTCCGTAGCACTCTCATTTCGACCGCATTTATCCCACTCTCATGCTTTTTCTGACATTCTTAAAACTAACTTCCACACAGCAACGTCGGGACAAGCACAGAATTATGCAAAGAAATCTATTAATATTATCATATTATACTATTAATATAAATTAATATCTCCTTGTTTTCGAAGCCGTTAAAGCAACACTGATTAAATCTTTAGTGTCAATATAAGGCGCAATTAAGTAGTCTGCTTGAGTCATAAAATCTTTGCAAATATTTAACTTATAAGCTACCGGTTTGGATGACCTACTTAGATAAAATAAATATTACGCGAAGTTGTAAAAGCAACTCTATGTCAATATTGTTCTAAGAGCAGCCATATTGTAGTAGACCAGTGTCGTAACACTATATTACATATGCCGCCACAATACCATCCGTAAAATTGGACAAATATGACATTTCCTGCACGGCTGCACCTGTGCGATATTTGCAAGTTATGACATTTGTTTGTTTATTATTTGTGACATTCAGACATCAAATAGTACGACGAACGAAACTACAACTTGTGATTACTACGACTTCAAATTTATTAGTAAACAGCACATATAATTAGTAGGTAGTATATACTTAATATTAAATCTTTATTATTTTTTACTTTTTAGTTTTTAATTCGGTTTTAAGTAACGTAGTTGTTTTTATATTTCACAAGAAGATCAGACAAGAAAATAGTGTGTTGATCTAGGTCCCCTTTGTAGAATAAAACATATTCCTCATCGTCGGAACAAAGAAGCGGGCATAGGTCACAAGGTACCAATAAGACCACAGGTCATTGTCAAACCACAGGTTTTCCCCGTGTTGGTCCGGGCTTCTTTGCAGAACAGACCATCTGTCTTCCTGCCAGGCAGTTCGTAAAAGGCGAGCATAGGCTTACCGTCACTAACACCGTGACATCTGACTAGGTGGTAGAGTTTCGCAGCGAGCCACCCGGGTTGGTACCGCTTTACCTATTCCTGCCGCCATATCGCCATTACGTGTTCCAGTTCGGAGGGTAAGGTAGCCGGTAAATTTACTTGTGCTCGAGGCCTAGCATCCCAGCCTCAGGTTAGCAACGCACCATTAAAACCTATGGTGTCTTTAGGTGGCATAAATTTGTTACAATCAGGAAATTAGTCTGCTTGTTTGCCTTCCAATATCAAAAAAATGCTTGCCCAAGAAGGGATCCACTGCCTTCCCTATTCCTGATGCCACAATAATAGTATCATATTTTTTCTAAGGTTGTTGTAAGTTGTTCCACAGGCCTATAATATCTAAAATGTCTTCAGGCTACAGTTTTTTCTTATCATCAGGAGAGTCGTACATGTACGCCATAATTATGGTACAAAAAATTAAAAAAAATATTTCATTGACATATGATTCTTGTTACCATCATATAACCATGATTAATAGACTAGTTCCACGATCCATGATGAGACAGCACATTTCAGAATTGGACTCACTCTTCATACTCTTGGATAAACGAAAGCCTGACAAATAGCTTCATAATAGCCTCATTTGATAGAGCGATAATCGAATGTTAGATAACGAGATTGGTAAGTCTGGGATGAAGTACTTAAATAAATCAAACTTTGTGAAAGAGGTAGATTGAAAATTTAGTAAAAAAATATCTTGACTCCTATATCCCCGAAAAGATAGAGGTACAAGCATGACTTTCATGACTTGCCTAAGATACATAGTCAGACAATAAGATACCTAGTATAATAGTGGTGCCTGTATTTATTATTCAACTTCATCTTAGTAGTTCGCCTGAGATCCGGCTTTGAAATTGACTTCTTGAGTTTCTGGGTATGTGCCCAGGTTAGGCATTAAAAAAATTGGATAATTATGGTACATATATCAATTTACATTACAAAAATAGTTGCCCTGGATTGGGTGTGTGCCCTGTTGGCGATTGCCAAATACACTAGTCCCACAATGTGATAGATGGCAAATCTATCACATTGTGGGACTAGTGTCTGGCTAGTCGTGGCTCATGGGTGTCCTGTTTGTGTCTCTACCTACCACTTCGGAGATATGGGCGTGAAGATAATTTAACTTAGTACTTGCAATGTTGAATAATAAAATATAACATTACATAGTCCAATAACTCACAAGTGATTTAGACCGGTTTAGTGTACCACTCAATCAAATTATCACTTCACTTTCACTTACGATATTAGGCGCAGGTTTTTCATTATATGGTAAAAAATCACTTTATTGATTAACAACGTATCTTAATTATAGTCGTAAATTAAATTCTACACCTATTTAAACATGTATTATTGCTAATTAACATTTTATAGTAATTGAAGATCTGATTAGTTTATTTATATGAGTACTAAAACGTTTATTTTTAAATAAATGTAATTACCTTCACACCCGTATCCGTGAAGACATAAAAAGAGGTACAACCTCCGGGTCTCAACACGGGGTCTCCGTGTTGGTACAGATTCCTTTGCAGAATAGACTATCTGCCTTCCTGCCAGGCAGCTCGTAAAAGGCGAGCATAGGCTCACCGTCACTAGCACCGTAACATCTGACAAGGTGGTAGGGTTTCGCAGCGACTCGCCCGGATTGATACCACCGCCTTACCTATTCCTGTTGCCATTACGTCAATGCTTGCGTTGACGTGTTCCGGTTCGGAGGGTAAGGTAGCCGGTAAACTTACTTTTGCTCGAGGCCTAACATTCCGGCCTCAGATTGGCAACGCTCCATTAACACATTTGGTGTCTACAGGCGGCTTAAATTTTTTACCATCAGGTAATCAGTCTGCTTGTTTACCTTCCAGTATCATAAAAAAAGTACAGAGTCTAAGTCCTATAATGTGCTATATGACAAATCTTTCGCCAGCCGAGCACAGTCGTATGCCAGGCATCGTAGTTTTATTACATAACCAGCTGTTGCCCGTAGGAACATTTTTTCGTGACAAAAACTATCGTCTGTCTGTAGGGTAATTTATGTAAATAAGTTACCCTCTATGTTTGTGCCAAATATCATGAAAATCCATTCAGCGGTTTTAGCGAGGAGTAAAAAACGAACAAACATACAAAATTTGTATTTATAATATTAATAGGCTTCATAAAACAAATATATCTAAACTTATACTAATCCAAAAAAACATATTGTTTTATTTCATATAATACATACACAAAGTACATTAATTAACATTCCTACATATAATTAATTATTAAGTAAAGTAATAAACATATCTTCATACTTATATGTACTTACGTTATCATTAACATAAACGTATTTTGTTTATCTGTAACACCATAATGGCACTTTCAATAAATGTGTGGTTAGGTATACTAGCTGACCCGGCGAACTTCGTATCGCTTGACATTGACAGCCACTAACCGTTCGGATAAAAAAAATAGAGTAAAAGCTGTCAATATGAAAAAATCCTTTGATTTTGAAACATTCTTCATTGGTGCTCCGTTCCTACTGTTATTAGCGTGATGATAACTTTTAGCCTTTTTCGATAAAATGGGCTATCTAATCTAACACTGAAAGATTTTTTTAAATCGAACCCGTAGTTCCTGAGATTAGCGCAATCAAGCAAAGAAACAAGCAAACTCTATAGCATTGTAATGGTATTATAGACTATGCTAATTAATTTAGATTTACTAAGCAAAATATAATATAATTAATAACCTCATGCAATCAAGTCCAACAACTGAACCGCTAAACCACAGAGGCGATTAAATTTATTTTCAGTGAATTCACAAAATCCAATAATTTGTGACAAAACTGTATACACCTTTTCTTTTGACACTGCCAAAACTCTTCCTCCACTCTACAGTAACTACTAGGTAATACTTGATCTTCACATTTTTTACAATAAAAAAAGTTCCATATGACATCATTTTTGGTGTATATTTTCGTGGTATTTTACATTTTCTATTTTTTTCATTATTATCAGACATTTACGAAATACCATTTTGAATGTAAAGTGGGTGAGTCTAAACGAGTATTTACAAATCAAATATCGTCATATTTACATCTTAACAAATTGCACTTTTAATATGTGTTAAATCAGTGGGTAGGATTTTTGTTTTTCCAAAATTTTATTTCAGAAACTAAACAAAACAATCTCGTAATATTCATGAAGCGCCATCTTCTGTTTCATACTTGAAACATAGTTTTATGCAGCATCAAACCTTCAGCTGAACCTCGCTAGATGTCAGAACATTAAGACAGACAATCTCCGTAGTACCGTAGTTCTAGATAAAATTACTAGATGACACTATAATAGCAAAAAACAAATTTTCTTTATTTAGAAATAGCCAACAGCTTAACATTATCATCTTAATTGTTCATAAATTACAAAATATTTTAAGTAATAATGTAGCCAAGAATGCTATTCACAGATTATTATTTCAATATTATATAAAGTGTGCTCCATGTAATAATTATTGTTTTACTAGCTGGTACCCGCGGCTTTGCTCGCGTGGCAGTCAATACGTTTTCTAAACTGTAGCTGAATTAAAAACTGTATGAATAATTTATTTCTGTTATTTATTTATTTGTTGTAATCAATAGTCCAGTAATATAGACTTTAAATCAAACTTAGGAGTAGAGTTTCCGAAATTCTGCCCTTAGTGGGTATCTAGTGCCTACTCAATAAAACATCCCTACTCATCAAATTTCATGGCTGTAACTTTAACAATTTTTGGTCGGCGATGATGAATCAGTCATTCAGGACATGTTATTTTATAAGTAGGTATAGATTATTTAAGTAGGTACTCTTTAACAGCAATGAGTAATTAAAAGTTAACATTCTGTTATAATATTGGGCAATTAAAATTTGACATTTATTTTTACTAAGACAGTAAGCAAACTCTTAACCCATAGTTCAAGGGATATCCACTGGCTGATAATCACCCGATAATATTATGATATCTACCTAGGTATTAGTTACGCTTTATTTAAACAAACAGTACAAAAATAGGTATGTCCTTGAAAGTAAAAACTAGTAGTTTCCATAGAGTTTGCTCTAAGTTGGTTTACTAAATTGTAGGAACTATTAAAATATTAAAACATCCCACTGAAAAAACATAAGGTTTGATGATCCGTTGTAACGTAGTGGGGGTGGCTTAGCTACCACCCACCACTATGTTAACAGAAAAATTAACAAACAAACAGACAAACTTTCTTAAGTTTGACTGTTGGTAGGGAATCCTGTTGATATAAGGTTTAAAATAAAAATCTAAACCAAGGTATACTATATTTAAAGTTAAAATAAAAGTCTTAATAAATGTCTGTGCACTGTACACTATACACAAAGTTTCTGCC
>NJDD01001334.1:482398-496338 GCA_002245505.1 Calephelis nemesis
CGCAAAATATTGTACAATGTATTGGCGCCAAAATGAAAAAACACAATGAACAATCGTATAAAAATGACAGACTCGAAATTCAAATGTAATATTTTTTTATTTTTAAGTGTAACAGTATTTATGGCCAGACTAAGTATATAGATTTGCATGTCAACAATGACGGATGTGCGGTCTTTGTTATAATGTAACACCATATTGTAAGTACCGAAGTTTTGACGCCGTCGTGAAGGAAGGTGGTCGTAATTTTTTCATTGTTATTGAATTTCGTGTTTATATTGAGGGAAATTGGTTAATTTAGGTGGGAATTAGATTAATTTTGTTCAGTGAAAGTGCACAAATGAAATAATCATGAAGAAATTAGTATGTCTATTTCCTCGCTGCCGTCAAATCTCACTAGATGAGCTTGAAAAACGAAGCCACCGCTTTACTCAAGATCCTGACCGAACATGACTTTGTACATAGTGACTAATGACTGTATAAGAATTAACTAACTTAACATTGGCAAAGTAGTCGGAAAAACGATCGAAAGCCATATTTATAAAAGAAGAAGAATGTAAGTTCTACAATCCAAGCAAATAATTGTATTTTATTATTATTATTATTACTAGAATATTCTATAGTTCAGTTGGTGATGGAGTATCCAGACTCAAAAAATATATCTCGTCACTTATAATTTAGAAATTTATTCACACCAAATGTTTAACACCAAACAGAGATTAAGGCATATATATACTTATATCCTCGTACACCACGTGAAAATGTTCAGGCAGATGTTTCCGAAATTTTAAATGTTATTCTAGATTCAGATGAGATATTATGCTAGACTATTACTATTTATTTATACTATTGATATATTTTCCATTTGAAGTACGTCATCAAACTTAGACTTAAATTTACAAAATGTTCCATATTTATCATTCCGAAGTCTAACGAATATTTCATACTAGCTGTTTACCTCCGGCTTCATCAGCAAAAAATAGATTTTTGTATAAAATTTCATCCTCTATTATACTTCTTTTGAGGTCTATTACCTCAAAATAAGTAGTCTACGTTTGAACTCGAATCTTTAACTATAATCAAAATCAATTCCATTAAAATCAGTCCAGTAGCTTAGCCCTAAAATCGTTACAAACATAAAGACTTGCATTTGTAATATAGAGTACATATTTGTACATTCGTAGTTTAGCTTTCAATTCCGATTTCCGCAATCTGCATTAAAATATACTCCAACCGGGTAATCCGATTAAAAAAGAACGAGTATTCAGCTTAATCGGCATTACCCGGTCTAGTGGAGCCGCTCTATCTTTTTTAGCAGACACCTTTTGTGATGTAAGCGGCTGTTCAATGGTTTTAACTGGCAGCAGACGTCGATATTTCGGATAACGAATTCAAATACGTTTACGAATTATATTTTTAGGGTTCCGTACCCAATGAGTAAAAACGGTATAGTACGGTAATAGGGTATTACTAAGCCTTCGCTGTCTGCCTGTTTGTCTGTATCTCATAAACAGTGATAGTCCGTTAGATAAACCATCTGCCTTCCTACCAGGTAGCTTGTAAAAGGCGAGCATAGGCTTACCGTCACTAACACCGTGACATACTTCTAGGAGGTAGAGTTTCGCAATGACCCGCCCAGATTGGTACCACCGCCTTACCTATTTCTGCCGTCATAATGTCAAATGCTTGCAGTTGACGTGTTTCAGTTCGGAAGGTAAGGAGGCCGGTAAACTTACTATTTCTCGAGGCCTGACATTCCCGCCTTAGGTTGGCAACGCATCATTACCACATTTGGTGTCTCTACGCGCCGTGAATTGCATACCATCACGAAGTCCGTCTGCTTATTTGCCTTCCATTATGATAAAAAAAAGTCAGAAAGCTGAAATTTTCACAAATAATGTATTTCCGCTGCCGCTATAACAACAAATAATATTAAGGGAGAACCTCCTTAATATGTTTTGAAATAATAAACGTGTTTTTATCGTATTTTTTGCTCAATATTAAAAACGGTAACAGGTAGACGCTTCTAATTTTCACAGAACATTTACTTGTATATTACCTTTCAAAATAAATAATTAAATAACAATGAAATAAATATTAAATCCCATACAACAAAAACAATTTCATTAGATAGATGATAGTACGGAACCATTTGTGCGCGAGTGCACTTGGCCGGTTTTCATTTTTCTAATGTTTACACAACCAGGGCTAGCCAAACACCCACGACTAGCCAAAGACACTAAGTGCCACAGTGTAATAGGTGGCAAACCTATCGCCAAACTGCGCACACATCCAATCGCAAGCAACATAATTTTAATCATAAAATTGGGAAAACTATAATTTTTTTGTTGTTGCCCAACTAGGGAAACGAACCCAGGACCTCATGAAATCAAGTCCTACACCTGGACAGCTAGACCCCAGCGACAATTTACTTGATTGGCAAATTAATATCCTGATTCTGGAATACTTCACCGTTTTAATAGTTATTTATATAGGTGTAAGGCAATAAACATGGACACGGCCCCACCGTAGAGGGGCTGTCGGGGAGAGTCGGGGGACTCTCTCCGGCCAGCACGGTCTCGCAGGCCTATGGGGCAACTCCAATGGCCGGAGTCGCCCCTCTTACAGTGCAGGAGGAGGCCCGGTGATGACGAAGGTCATAGTGTGGTTTTTAGTCGATTCGAATCCGACATAACCTGCTGCTCTCCCCCGAGAGCGGCGGGTATCCGGGGGGATTTTCCACACTTAAAAAAAGGTAGTAAAAGAGACCCGTGGTCTGTAAATACTAGAGATTTTAAAGATATGTCTATATCTCATGGTGGGAGAGATAGGGTTTAATTTGCAAAACTACCGGCTACTTTAGCCAACTGACACACAACAGTACCAAGTACTAAGTTTCAGTGTCAGCAATTGATAAGTTGGTGGATCCATAACGGGATTAAATGCTTCACAGCAATCTACCTTCAGTGGTTTTGTTGATATTAAACCTGTCAAAAGAGTAGTCTTGGGTAATTCCTAGCTGACTACTACTTTAACCTATTGCAGTCCACTGCTGGACGTAGGCTATAAGATCCGATCTCTCATTTTCACCATCCAAGAAAGAAAGAAAGAAAATTATTTACTTACGGAATATGTGTCTAAATGAGATGTTACCAAAATATTTAAGTACTCGTATATCAACATATTCTACCATATTTTGGTGTGCAAATATATTTATAAAAAAATATTATTTAATTCCATATTTTTTAACCTTTTTAGCTTTATTTTTTTATTTACAACTAGTTTAATTATCTATTACCAAACATTTTGAAACCATAAATCAAGTTAACTTTGTCCATCGTCAACTCCAGTGCTACTAGCTGCCCTTTCTGATAGAAAGTGTGTTGTTATTTTTGCCGTATTTATTTCTTGTTTATTTAATTCCTAGCTTAGTTATTAAAGTTTTACGTAAAATGACATAGCTAATACAATTTGTGCAACTCGACCTGTCAATCCCGGAAGTAACGCTCGACGCAGGAAATTCGTTTCATTTCCGCTTCGGAACTACAAGCACTGCGACTTACGTCTGTTATTTTGTATGTTCTGATGTCCTGCTGTGTGATAGTCCTGCTCGTGAATCTTTGTATTTTATTTTTATTTATCATCAAAAATGTAATTAATTTTTGCAATATAACATTTAACGGAAAAACAGTAACAGTTTTTTGCTTACTGACTTAAATATTTGGGATAAAAAGCAGCCTTTGCCAATTCCTTATGTTGATCTTACCTTTTACAAGTAGCAAGTAATGTAGGAGACACACTGACATATTATACTTTAATGAAATTCTCGTTGTGCCTCTGCCTACCACTTCGGTGATATGGGCGTAAAGATGCTTTTTTTAAACTGTTTCTATAATGCAAAAATATGATAATATATTCATATAGTGCAAAAAACATTTTCCGAAACATTATAATTTGGGGACCTTTAAAAAAAAGCTTATTCGTTTTTAAAAGTACGTCAACGCAAATGTGAGACTCCTGGCGTCTTATTAATCTACGCGGAGTAAAATAATCCAAGGTTCAACCTGGTATTATAGTCTTTATTACAATGTGATACAGACTACAATATCAACTTAATTTGACTCCTACGTTAGTCCACTTTTATCAATAAGACAGATAGTGTTACACTATCGTGGGTGGTGGAGGTGACTTTCATCCTCCTACTCTCTTGCCACCTATTCTACCAAAAAAGTTTAAGGATATCTTTGTAATTATCAAAAACAGAGTTTTTCTATATTTAATATTTTCCATTGTCGGCGCTTGGTAAGACTTTCGAATATTTACATTTTAAAATAAAGAAACACTTGTACTGTTTTACGTATCACTTACAATATAATATTTTGTAAATATCGTACCGGTTTCGCTTATGCAGCAACATCTTAAATAACAAAACAATAGTTTTGATTTGTAAATGTAAATTCATTTACAATGGGCAGATACATAAAACTTTATTACATTTAAAACTTTAATATTATCTCAAATTGTACTATTTTCACCCTATTTTAGTGGAAAAGACTCAATAGCTAGCAAGTCCATTGTATAACGTATTAAAGTTTTTTGTATCTATCCATAATAAATTAATTAATTTTACAAATAAAAAATATTGTTTAGTAGTTTAAGTTTTAGCCCTGATGATGTATAAGCGAAACCGGTAGGCTATTTACAAAACAATAAATTATAAGTGATACGTGAAACAGCACAAGTGTTTTTTTTAAATATGAAGAATGTCCAGATCCTGCACATCCAGGTTTTGCCGTAATGAATCGTGATATACATTTAGACGGCTAGCCTATTTGTTATCAATACTAAATCTGGCAAATTTAATTCGACAATTTATTACATGGCGGATCTCGGCAATCTTGACAACAGAAATCCTTGGGACGCTGCCTAGGCTGATCCGGAAGATTTATAATTCTACCGAGGGGAGATACATTGTGTCTCTAACACGACCCGAAGGTTAACTTGAAAAATTTGCATTTTTATCTAGGTATGTTGTCCTTTCGGTATTCATTTTATCTAACGTGTGTGCAAAGAAAAATTTAAAATAAACCGTCGTTACCACGGCCTATGAAACCAGGCCGAAATATCGGTAAATTAAATAAAAATATAAGGTATTATGAGTGTCCGGTATAAATAATTAAATATGTTCAAATGAATTGTATTGCCATATTTGACATATTTATTCGGTGGTAGGTAAATATTGAAGTGACTCGTAAAATTGACTAAATTAGTCCAAGGTTTAACTTTCAAAAACTCCAATTATTTATTGCAATAAATTCTATATTGACGGTATATTTGCATCGCACTTACTAAACTAACTTTAATTACACAATCTTCTTTCAACGAAAGGAACAGAAAGAGAGGAATTACGGTACGTATTGTCAGATTAGTTGGTACACACGTCCTACAGATGTTTAATATGTATTAATATGGTCGCCCATTGGTCGAAATTCGACCATAATAAATTTTAATATCTTGTTCATAAGAACGCCATCTTTGGCACCGCAACGCGGATATGTGTTTTCGCCCTTAGAACCAGAAGCCGAATATAGGATACTTTTTGATAATGTTTAATTTTGAGGAAACTAGGAAAAATAGTTTGATTATTGTCATATAAACTGATCTGGGGGAAAGAAATTCACAGGTACTGCTAATAATAATAAAAAGATATCAAACTAATTAGAATAAACCCGGATCAAAAATTCAGATACCTTTTTAACATACATGATACAAACGACTGGCCTGTCGGGAACTGCCCTCTATCTGTGACACCCTCAGAAAAACAAAAAACTTAACAAAAGGGTAACAAGTTTTATCTTGTCCCACCCTTCGGACATTAGTCTTGATATAAAACAAGAAAGTCCTTAATTGCTCTCTCTGCCAAGTCGACGCATTTTATATGCAATTTAAATGCAAATCGTTTTGTTATTTCTTAATATGTTCCCGACAGTCGATCCTGAGCCCTGCGGCAGTTGATTTTTGAACTAAAGTCATGGCTATCATTATCAAGCGATTTAAAAAACTATCAATCCAGCTTAGAAAGAGGGAGACTAAGTATTCACCCTTTTTGCATTTTCATTACTTTTGTTTGCTAACTATTTTCATATAGACAACTATAGTTTACTTGTCAGTATTTCAGTCAGTAGTAGTCCAAAATCCTTGAACAGCCAGACCGTTCATTTTTTTAAAATCTGAAAATTTCTAGGTGAAGAATTTTAATCTAATGACAGTAACAAAACTATTGTAAAGGATTATCAAAACTTGGTTAGTATTAGGTAGCTAAGAAGCATATAAAACATAAAAAAATACAACTTATATTGCGTAACTTTCTTTTCCTTCGGTTCTGTATTTAATGGAGTACAAATCTGTATTTAAAAGACGTTTAATAAGAAATAAAAGATATTTCTTAAGTAACTGTGCAGTTTCGCGGCACCTACTGATATATTTCTATTTTACCGTCTTCAAAAACGAAAAGGTTATTGTAGAGTTAATAACCTTCTCGATTCGGAGTCAGTACTTTGCTTTTGGTTTTTTTTTTGCGACTAGTCGACGAATACATAAAAGTTCTTGATTGTTATTTTTCTGAAAGGTACGATATAAATCTGAATTAGTTCAAGATACATTTTAGTCAGATCAGACTGGTATCTTATGATTTTCACTTAAAAATATATATATTTTTCCCCGTCGATAATCGAACCCGAGCCTCGCGGTTGGTCGATGTGGTTAGGCGTATACGCTAGCCACTCGACAAACGAGGAGGTCAATAATATTTTTAGATTTTTTTTATGTTATAGGAAGGCAAACAAGCAGACGGATTTCCTGATGGTAAGAAATTCACGCCACCTAGAGACACCAAAGATAGTAATGGTGCGTTGCCAACCTGAGGTCAGGATGTAAGGCCTCGAGCAAAAGCAAGTTTACCGGCTACCTTACCCTCCGAACCGGAACACGTCATGACGTTATGGCGGCAGGAGTAGGTAAGGCGGTGGTACCAATCCGCGCGAGTCGCTGCGAAACTCTTCCACCTAGTCAGATGTCACGGTGTTAGTGATGATAAGCTTATGCTCGCCTTTTACGAGCTGCCTGGCAAGAAAGGCAGATGGTCTATTCTGCAAAGGAGCCCGGACCAACACGGGGGATAATTATTTGTATCGTAATTGTATACAAAAGACAAAGTTTTTTAATGTAACTTTAACTTTAGATTAAATTTGACATTTTTAAACTTAAACATCTACGTTTAGAATTGATTTTTCTTTTTAAATTTTCTTTGAACTGAACGTACCCAAACTTTTAGTTTTTGGGATGTCGTTACATTATGTTAATGTACCTCTGAAAATGCCTAAAAATCGAATCCATCGAATGTAAAACTTGCAAGTGATACTCTTCACGCCTATATTCCAGAAGGGGTAGGCGGAGGCACAACCACCCCGACTAGACGTAAACACTAAGTCAGAAAATATGATAGGTGGCATGCCTATACCCAGCTGGGTACATATATCTAAACGGGCAACGTTATTTTATTAGAAAATTGAAAATATACATTTTCTTACATTTTTTGGTTGCCTGACCCGGGGTCGAACCCTGGGCCTCAAGAAGTGAAGCCCTGCGCTAGATGCTAAATATTACTTGGTGGTGGTGGATGTTCACCAAAAAATTCTCGACAATATCTTTGGATAGACCCCGAGTAATTTAATACATTTAATTTTTATGTGTGGCGACTTAAGATTTATGTTATCACTATATCTAGCTTCCTCGAGAGAGCTTGTAAGCGCAGGCAGTATCTAGTAAGCACAAAAAAGCTTAATATGAAGTTGATAAATGATCTACATTTCATAAAATCTACATTAAAGTACAAGAATATAAAGCAACCACAGAAAAATCAGATGTTATAAAAGAACACAACAAAATCACGGTGAAACACCTCATGATTGAATCAATGATCCAAACAAGTGATTCAATCGAACTACAAACATCCGCGACAGTGTTACACGTCTATCAAAGTTCGGAAGGGTACTTGACGACTAATCGACACAACTAGAAGGGCAGTTAGTGTCGGACAGGCGGTTTCCTTTCCCGAGGGACCGCAGAACTACTTCAGCCACAGTTATAACTTATCATCTAAACAAGGCACACTGAGTTCAAAACTTTTTTTTTATTTTTTTTAATTAATTTATGATTGTCTTTGCCTTTAAGCACTTGACTGTCAAGGTCACTTGATTAAAGATTTTATAATTGTAGAAAAGGGATTAATTTTATCAAATGATAGTTTCTTCAAAAATATATCAGATTTTAAATAAAAAAATATTTATTTTTTAATCTATTAGAAAAGTGAAAACTTTTGTATTCCAATCTAGAGGAGTTAAAACTTTTTAATTCCAATCTAGAAGAGTGAAAACTTTTTAATTCCAATCGCTTAATGGATTGGAACGTGAAGTGTAAATAAACACCATGGGAAATATTGATGGTTCCCGTCTAAACAGTGTAGTGTGTGTGTGTTTTTGTGGATTTGTTCTTGTTGTCTGTGGGTATGTTTTGGTGAAGCAGCATCATTTGAAACACCGTGTACAGGTGTTGGAGATCCAGCAGCTGGAGCTGGAGAGTGTGGTGCTAAGTCTTCGGGAGAAAAAAGTGCTGCGACGAAGGACCAGAGATGCTGTAGACTGTAATTGTCCTCCAGGTAAGTTAGTAGGAAACTAAGTTCGATCGATACAACTATAATTTATTTCCAAACATTTACATAGACTTATATTTGAAAGGTTTTGGTATAATTGAAAAAACTGCATTGTAATTGCAGTGCGTATTTGTAAGTGTTTTGTTATTGTATGAAACGCGTAAATGACGTTTGAAAAATGAAGTTTGACTTTAAAAGAGACATGAACATTTTTAAAAGTGCAATTTTTTTTGGTTTACGCTATTGACTTTTGAAAAATTAACAAAACAGGTATATAAAATTTTGGATGTCGATAAATGTCGGAGTCTGGTTGAAGTTTTATGATGAAATTGATCGGATTTTTCCCGAGGGTGAACCAAAATTTCCGAAACCGATGTGTTTGTATGAAAAAAGTATGTGTAGATGTGGAGGAAGCTAGGCAAGTCTATAAGGACCTGGATGTTATCTGCTAATTTTCTATTGGATTAGGCTTAAGGATAAATAAGTAGGTAAGTAAGTGCTTACACTTTCTTCCATTAACAGTGAACAGGCATGGTTTTCCTGATGGTAAGACACAACCGTCGCCTGAGGACACAATAGACGTTACATGTTTGTCTTTACTTAGGACCTTGTAGTAATGGTTCAATAAGTTCACAGGATATTCTAACGCGTTAAATCAAAATACGATTATAAAAAGCACTGGTGTTGCCAAACCAAGATTTTTGTTGTATATCTTATCTATTTCATAACCAGTAAGTTTTATAAATAAGGTAAAAAATGTGAAGACGTATTTACATTTTAATATTTATTTTTTTAATATCATAAAGCTAAAGAGCTTGTTTGTTTTTAGGAACTACCAGAATAATTTAAAAAATCCAACCAGTGTATGATAGCCCATTTATTGCGAAAGACCATAGGTTATAATATATCATCACGCAAAGATCAAAAGGAGCGGAGCACCAATGAAGAATGTTTCAAAATCGAGGATTTTTCCTCTGTTGAGTTAATGGTAAAAGTTTCGTAAAAATCATGTATGACAAAATTGTTCCCTTTAAAAGTTCTAAAAAAAGTCCGCAACAGGATAAGTATGTCTATCTATTAATGTAACTATAACCTTCTTTATGCTAACCAAATATGTTCTAACACAATGCATTATTTGCAAAAGTTTTATGAACATGATATTTATCATTTTTTTACCACCTTTGTTGTCTCTAGGCGGCGTGAATTATTTTCAAAAAATATAATTATTTTCAAAAAATATATTATTATCAAAAAATATATAAACGCAAAAAAGTAATTTCTTTTAATAAATTTGCCTTAGCACAAAAACCGCGATAAAATAAAATTTTTTTCTTATTAAGAACTAAATAATTACGATTTTGAGATAATTCAAATACTAAAAATGATTATAATTTACCAAGTAGATACTATTAGAATATATGCTAAAATGTTTACAAGTAGTACTACTAATGACTGTATAAATTAAAAGAAGGTATTTTCTTCTTTCAAGAACGAGATACTTAATTGAAAAAAAACCAAAAGCACATACTTACCTAGTCCGTTTTTACACAAGTTTTTACAATATAATTTTGCAGGCACCTTTGCAGAATAGAAAATCTGCCTTTCTGCCAGGCAACTCGTAACAGGGGAGCATAGGCTTACCGTCACTAGCACCGTGACATCTGACTAGGTGGTAGAGTTTCGCAGCGACTCACCGGGATTGGTACCACCGCCTTACCTATTCCTGCCGCCATAACGTCACGACGTGTTCCGGTTTGGAGGGTAAGCTAGCCGGTAAACTTACTTTTGCCCCAAGTCTACCATCCCGGGCTCAAGTTGGCAACGCACCATTACCACCTTTGGTGGTAATGGTGGAATTTCTCGCCACCAGGAAATCCATCTGCTTGTTCGCCTTCCAATATCATAAAAAAAAACCATTTCAATAAGTAAATTGTCTACGTACACAAGAATTAAGTGTTTTCCTTAATTTCTTTGGAATCCTATTATCAGATCCAGACTAGGTGGCAAAGGTACTATTTCTGAAATAATTTTATAACTGGTTCAGAAAAGACAGAAGCCCCACATGTGATAGGTGACAAACCTATTGCTTATATGGCACATATCTAATCCCTTGCAACGTTGGTTGAAAAAACTAAAATTCTTTTTTATGTTAGCCAAGAGGATCGAACCCAGGATCTCGTAGAGTCAAATCCTATCAGATCGGATATATCACACTGTGGTACTTAGTGTATTCTGCTAGTCGTGGGTGCCCTGACTGTGCCTCTGCATACCCCTTCGGTAATATAGGCGTGAAAATACTTACTTACTTAAATGTTCATGAATGTTTAAGAAACACATTCACAACTTAATGCATTAAGCTCTAGAGCTAATTGAATTCTAAAGTTTAACGCTAATTACTTCTTTAATGAGCTTGAAAATTGTTCACCTATCCATAATGTCTATATTAAACTGAATTTACAGTAATTGTTTTATTTTAATTAAGTATAAATTCTTGAATTCTTGGATTTTATTGCAAATTGATCCTCGCTTCTTTAATTTAGTATTTCAATTCCAGTTTTAAGGTAACATTCACAAAATATGAACGCTTCGCAATGAATTTACTGTATCCGAAAATTGCGGATTTTTTAGAAATTAGGATTTTCTATTTTGTCAAAAATAATTAATGTCTTACAGACTTGATTTTTTTTCATATGTTGAAAATGAGTATTTATACTGTCATGGATAAAAAAGATAGATGTTTTAACATATATCTGCATTAGCTCTATTACGTATCCAAAAGGAAAAATCACGTAAGTTGCAGAGACATTGGTCAATATTCATAGGAACTAAATCATGACTACTACGAATATTTTTCAAAAAACATATAAAATTTTTTGATACTACAGTTTTTTGACAAAACATATCATTTATTTTTATAACATACAGTGTGCACTTATATAGTAGTGTTTCCCAGTATTTCAAAGTAGCCATTTTTATGGCAACCTACACACGCCAGGACAGACTTCGAAAAAAAGAGGAGATTATATATTTTATTCGTATTTAATTTTTATGTATATTAATCGGTTTTGCTGCAATTTCTAAACCGATTTTCTCAATTCTACTTGATCTTAAAGAATGTACCTTTAAGGTGGTCCTATTACCACCAAGTCTGAATCTGATGGTGAAAATCCTAGAAAAATCGAGAAAATAGTTAATTTTTGTGTTCCTAAATGAATTGTTTACTATAATCAAAAATTTTATTTCTTTAATTAGTAGTGTTTAATAAAACACTATTCCTATAGATACAGTGTATTGTCATAACACCACAGAATAGTTCTAGTACACTTCGGTATACATGAAATTAATTTCGGCTTGCTCCCAAACAGTCCCCACAATCCAACCACTAAGCTCACATCAATATCTAGCGACATCGTGGCGTAACTGCAACCACTTTACAATATCCGGCGATAAACTCAATTGGAACACCATCATCAACCACATCTATAAAATCTAACTCAGTTACATTAAAATAAGACTCACATTGTGTCACATCAAGCAACATGTCTTTAAGTCTGTACGATTCTGACTTGTTACCCGACGAGACAAATTGTAATGTCCTATTGTCGCAACCATTAGACATAATGGTTCAATAAGGAGTATTGAAAACGTTCTTTCAGATCGTGACCAGGCCTACAAATCAGCCTTTATTCAATTTAACAGTGTGGACGCAGGCAGGGCCGTGCGAAGGGAAGGATGTTGACCCCGGGCGGATATTAAAAATGGGCCCTTAAATTGGAGCACAAATTTGGTATCGACGGCATATTGCGTGTTACTAACTTCCAATTGGATCAGATCATCAAAGCAGTTTTTCATTTTAAATCTCTAGGGGTTTTTGTTAGTCAAGATTGATCTCTAAAAAGAGGGTAGATAAAATTTACTTCTTTCCGAAATCGATTAGCGTCTGCTAATTAATTTTCATTGTTGGCGCGATATAGAGGGTTAATTGTTGGAAGTTTGCGTTCGAAAGTTACTCTGCTCGTCTGAGGGGTTGAATACTCAAATTAAAGAAGCCGGAAGTCTGAGCATTAAACTTGAAGTTAGTTGATGCTCACAAGAATTTGCTAGGTTTAAGCATATTAAGTTATGTAAATAGTGTTAGTAATATACTTGCTTTATATTAATATATGTTGGTGTTTATGCCTGTTTAACTAAACGCTGTCTAAATTTGACATCCAACCAATACCATCCTACACGTGAAGAACATGGCAGTGCATTATTTCTTGAAAATCCGCTTTTAGACATCGTTTATTAAAAAAAAAAACGTGTTTAACGAGTGTTTAAATTATTTGTAGTATGGTACCTAGTAACAGTATTTATACTAACGCAGTTACTGTCTTACTACAAATAATTTGTAAGGCGGTTATTGCTATACAATTATATTTTTTAGCAGTATAGTTAAAATTTTGTAACAAAATACAATTAAATCTATTGAATTAATACCGCAACTGCTTCGTCAGTTTTGATGACACCTAGATTAATGAATAATAATAATAATAAATATCCTAGAGTCACGCATATTGAATCTTACCCCAAAGTAAGCAAATCTTATGCTAGTGCTATGGATGTTAGTCAACGATTCTAATACAAAGAAATACTTAAATAGATACCAGAACAAATTTAATAAAAACCCAGAACCAGGGATACAGACATCTAAATGTTCATCACACAAATGCCTCGTCGGGAATCAAACCCGAGCCTCGCGGTTTTTCGTTGTAGTTAAGCGTGTACGCTACCTCTCGACCAACGAGGCAATCAAAATTCAATGATAATTTGTGCTTCTTGAGTATTTTACTAAAAATGAAAAAGTCATTTCAATAAAATTACCGAAAATTGATTAATGAAATGAAAATATGAAATAATATATGTCACCGATACGCACTAAAAGTGGCATCGGTGCGTCAACAACTAGAAGTTATAACGCTATGTTAGTAAGTTTTGTAAGTAATTTTACCGGCTTACCTATTTTTGAAATAGTACAACTCGGCAGAGGTGACTATCGACGTGGCATCAGAAATATCTATTCAAAATCTGATGAACAAAATTCAAATAGACAGAACCTCTTCATCACACTAGCTTCTTTGTAGATTCAAATTCAAACATATTTATTCACGTGTATCCATACATAGATTTTTATGACGCGTCTATATAATTCTAAAATCGACCAGTAGTCAAGCAGATTGTTTGTCCTTCGAAG